>JARQZK010001485.1:487500-500000 GCA_030704885.1 Cynegetis impunctata | reverse complement strand
CCAATTTTTCCCAACGAAGAATGAAAAAATATAGCGTTTTTACCCCGAGGCGAAGCTAAAGTCTCACTACAAAAAGTTGGGATCTGGTTGGGATATCGATAAAATACATAAAAAATTATAGCGTTTTTTAGATAGGCATTACGACATGCGCATGCGCCAAGGTCGATATGTACGAAGTCCTACAAAAGATGCGTCGAAGTACTCTGTGTGCCACGGTAACCAAGCGACGTTGATAGCTTCAGCTGATTCTGCGTCTGTGTCTGCTTCCCATCTTATCAATTTGATTCATAATTTGCAGAAAAATGAGCCGGAATAGGATATTCAAATTCGACATTCAATCAATGAATTTTTTTGCTAAATTTTCACGGATTTTATTCGAAATATCGACTTATTAATACATTTATTGCAATTTTCCTTCATTTCATTGGTAAAATCGACTTTCATTGTTATTTAATTTATATAATACATTCAAAAAATATTGACGACATGCACATGCACCGAGAGGTCATTCCTAGTGCTACGCAGTAGGGTGTTCTTCATTTTTCTCGATAAATTAAGCGATAAATGCTCACTGCAAATTATAGTCATTGCATTTCGTCCTTAAAACAAATTGCGCTCTGAAAAAATACAATGGTATAAATAGATTTGTTATAAACTCATGTTTTTTCATTTCAGATGTTGACTAGCATCTGAAAATCCAAAACAATATGACGGAATATGAAGTGAAAATTCGTTCGCAGCCAGGTTATTCGATTATCAAAGTGAGCTTCTTTATTATTCTCGATAAATCATCAAGCGATAAATCCTCACTGCAAATTAGTCCTTGCAGTACGTCCCTAAAACAAATTCCGCTCTGAAAAAGTCCATTCGTATTCAGCATAGTTCGCGGAATATAAAACGAAATGGAAATTCGGAGAAGACTGTTCTTGAGAGATGGGCGAAAAGCTCTGAAAGTGCAAATCACGCCCGCATTTGCATGTATTAAGGAGGACCGTTTCCCCTTAGAACAAGACGGCAGGCTAAATGAAACACTACTTCTATCATCCTTATCTTCGCCGGGCTCTGTTTAATTCGTTTTTTAACCGAGGTCCTAGATTCGTGATCTGGGCGAGATTATTCAAAAAAGCGGCGGTTTCTGCTCTGCTAAATTTGCTCATTGGACATGATTAAGTTTTGAAATCGAATGAAATAATTTTCTATATGAGTGTTGAGTAGGACATACAAGAGGCGGTACATTTGTCCCGTAGGTGACGTCAAAATGTAAGAGCGGCTGGACATTTTATGTTGTACTGCTTCAAATTTTATGTCGCGGTACTCATTGTCCGTCTCCGTAAAATTATAAGAAGAAGACAAAGAGGGAGCGAGACGCATGCATGCATTCGTACGTCATTCTACACCGCGTTCTTAGTCTCGAGCCATAAGGAAATATACTGTTAAAATATATTTGTTTGTATTTTTATTTACCTACTCACGAACAATATTTACTATGCTAATTATTTCATATCACTTTGCGATACTGGTTATTAATATGTCATCAATCAGAGTTCAGACTGTAATTATTGTACTGCAATAAAATCAAATGTCATATTTGTACCCGTTACTTCAAATGTATCGCCGAGCTTCAGTACGCCTCGCCTCATTTGAAGTACGACATTGTACTGGCTCAGTACAAAAAAAAAGCTAGGGGAGACCGGGTACAAAAGTAACGGCGGGTCGAAAGTAACAAATGCTCTGTAGGTTTAAAGAATTGTCAAAACACCACTTAGCTGCTGTCAGGTGATAGACAGTGGCGCCACCTTCAGTTGCATTCGATCGCCGCTCGCGCCACGCATTGTTAGATCGTGTGAGAGGACGCTACGTGATTTCACAAATCAAAAATAAATTTTTTGACGTTTACTTATTTAATGTTTATGTAGTATTGAAGGGATGATATTAATCTGAATATTTGCATATTGATACTCGATTAGATTGATTTTACAGTGCTTAAATTCGTTTTTGTCTAGCATGTTCCGTTTCAAGGTTATCTTTCATGTTCTAACAAAAATGCTCTAGGGTACAAAAGAAACGCAGCCCTATGGGTACGTAAGTAACATGTTACTTTTGTCCCCATATTGATTTACTCTAAGTAAACATTTTATGTGTGTGTGTTTATTTCAACAAAATGCCGCGACAACGCATAATAACCACCGCACGAATAACAACTAACATGGAAGTCTATAGAAAAGCGGCTGAAGAGCATTTTAATGATGGTGAAAAATTAGAGCCATGACAAAAAAAATTGAATGTCTGCCATGTTACATTGCATAGATATATAAAAAAAATTTAAGCTAGAAATACTAGCGCAGTTGTAGACAAGGAAAATAAATTTGACGACGAAGATTGCTTCTACCTCGTTTGTTAAGAAAATTTCAGCAATAGTCGACTGAATGAGCAAAGTTTACATATTTCGGATGCAAAATGTGGTCTCAGGTACTGAATGCATCAATGAATTATGTGTGCCATAATTGCGAGTCTGAATAGAGAAGACTGACACTGAATTTTCCAATAAATATTTGTTTGATTTAATATGTCATATCATATTCATTACAAACCCCTTTGCCCTGTTACTTTCGACCCACAACGTGTTACTTTCGGCCCGCCAACGTGGTCGAAAGTAACAAATGACAATTTTTTTAAAAGTTTCTGTGATTCATGCAAAATTAACAATAATGAGGTAATTTAAGATGCTAATGTATAGAACATAAACGGAATTTTCGTATGGCTGAATCAATTTCACCAAAATAATAACACCTCACGAGAAACCAAGGCGAAAGTACAAAATGTTACTTTTGTACCCGGTCTCCCCTACTCTCACGAACTCTTTTTCACGTCATGTCCTACCCAACACTAATTATGAGGAAGTCTCGATCAGCTTTTTTGGAATAATTTTCAACAATTACAGTAAAGTACAAACTATTGTATAAATATCTTTACGTATATTTCGAGTTTGCAAGCCGCTGCTTAAGTGAAAATAGTTTTGATTCTTCTTCAATTCAGGTGTTTTTGTAATTTTTTTCTTATAAGAAAAACGAACGTTGCGTTCTTATTGGTTATCTGATAAAAACTCTGCGCTATTGTTACAATTTCTTTGAGGTGAATTTGATGTAAGAATAAACAAAGAGCCAACAAAATATATAACATACAATACCGTTATCGATGCAGTTTTTTCAAGAAACATAAAACTTAATCAAATATTTCCCTCCTGTCAAAAATCCCATGTCAAAGGAATGCAATTATCATAATTCCATTGTAGAAAGCCGAAGGGCCCTAGCGATCATTGCATCGTTCTTATCTATGGTAATTCCTATTTTAAAACCATGTTCTTATTCGGGAAATATTCCCCCGAATTACATCATCAAAATAACCGGATAAATTTCGAGTTCCAGCCTGTTATCTTCGAAAAACTGCATTCGGTCATTTTCACACCTTCGGTGTCAGGATCTTCCAACAAAAATGAGAATGAACTCATGTAGTTTTTTGACAACACGCTATCATGCAAAATTATCGGTAATTTTGGTGCACTTGTGAATTTACTCACGAAAAAATATGTGTCCTACTTTAGTTACCCTAATCTCTTCATTACTAAGATTGATTGTACTGTTCTACTGTTCAAGATAATTTTTTTTATAATAACTGATAACGAAATGTTTGTTTCCATCACTTTTTCAAAAAAAAATTATATTAATTATTGTTTTGATACCATTTCTTAATTAAAAAAAAAATTATTACTCTTCGGCGTTGTGTGTTTCTGCTATTTAATATATAATGTATAGGCTATAGGGAAAGGAACTTTGCTCCAATCGGGTGTCCCAGGATACCTCTCTTCTTCTTGATATAGAACATAAATTTTTTCACAAAATAGCCATTACATTACGTTAAAATTGTCATTATTCTTCTTGTTTGTTATATTCTGCATACATTTTGGTGTACACTCCTTATTCCATAATATATAATTCAGTGACTGTTACTGTACTATTTCCAATTCCAACCAATCATTACTAAATTGAATGTACTGATTCAGTTCATATTTTCATAAAACCGTTTGTTTTTTTCTCACATAGCATATATTTTTCCACAGAATAGCCAGTTGTCATTATCCTTCTGGTTATTATTGGTTAAATCCTTTCTGTGACTGTTACTGCTGAATTTACTGTGCTATTTCAAATTCCATAGCTCCCGTTGTTACACAGTACAAGTGAGGAAAAGTTTTATACCAGGCTCTTGCTTGGATTCTTGTCGTTCTTTCCAAAGTCGTATGAACAACTCCGAGCGAAGCCGGAAACGGGCGAGGGAGAGAATATCGGAAAGTCGTCCGGCACTTTTTACCCAGACTGTATCCTTTTGTTCTAGCTAGTGATTGGCTAACAGCTTCGGCTCCGATATTTATGAGATTTTATGGAGTTCTTGTGGAGAATGAAATACTTTCAGAGTCCTTGGTTCTTACGAAACCAAATTTCACGCATTGAGACGCAGTTTGCGTTGATAGCTACTTTATTGAAGTGTGGAATTGAATCTTTTTCATGTTTAATTTTTTTCAAATACTGACAAGGTATTTAGGTGTACTTCTTTGCTCCATTCATAATGAAATCTTAAAATCGCATTTACATCACTCGCATTGTATGAAACCTAATGGTGGTATATCAACGTTTACAGAAAGGAACTCAAACCTTGATTACTTATTGAATATTCTATACAATAGATAGATAATACAAAAAATATATAAAATGAAGTAAATTCTTTTAAGAATGTGTATATTAAAGAACTTTTCATCCAACTCATTAATCAATACATTAATTAACTTCTTGGTTACATAATAAAACTTGAAGTTCCATTTGATAAGAAAGAAACCTTCAAAGTACGAGCTGCCACAAAGTTTGTGCTGTCATTTTTGTTCCCTCGAGATATCCTGAAGTGCTGTTTCTTCAATTTAATGATTGATCTAATAAAATTTCATTTTATTCAAGTGTAAATTTATAGCATTATTTATAAAGGTGTCTCAGATGAAAATTTTCACCTGAATGTTTGAAAAAAATTCAAAATCAGGTCAATCTTTGATTTGAGGTAGACGTTGATATTACCTGTTTTGTAGTTTTCACCACTGAAAATTTCAAAAGCATTATAGGGCATGATATTCGTCATTTGAAAGCTAGATTGATACTATGACTCCGAGTTCTTAAAACAAAAATCCTAAAGAATAGATTTCATATGAAAAACATGAAATTTTCGACTTTGGTGTTTTCAAATTAGAAAGGGTTTCATTCCAGCCAGCTTGATGTTCTGATTTAAGTCCACACAACTTTTTTTTCTAGGGGACAAAGATCTACGAAGTAGTGGTAACTATAAAACAAGAGATTATGCGAATCGGTGTCCCCCTCAATTTAAAAATCTGTTTTTGAATTTTTTAAAACTTCATAAAAAACTGATATATTCATAAATTCGATGGACGATGAATCAACTCTGTGGTAGTTCATATTTATATTAAAAACTAAATAATAAGAAAACAACTTGTCTAAAAACCACAAAATGAAAATAACTTTTTATTCGACTAGTTTTGCCTGTTACAGCATTATCAAGACTGAATACATAATTGCAAAGACATCGCTTGAAAATATAAGTATTTCGGTTCGGTACCTGGGGGTGGTAAAATGTAACTTGGACCCATCGATTACATTTTACCACCCCCAGGTACCGAACCCAAATACTTATATTTTCAAGCGATGTCTTTGCAATTATGTATTCAGTCTTGATAATGCTGTAACAGGCGAAAGTAGTCGAATAAAAAGTTATTTTTATTTTGTGGTTTTTAGACAAGTTGTTTTCTTATTATTTAATTTTTATATGATATATTCATATTGAAAGTTATCTCTGACACCCTGTATATTATGTTAAGATTGGTTTGAATAAATGATAATAATTATGAAGTAGCCAGTTCAAATTCTCACAAGGTATTTGAATTACTCCATTATATCCATCATATACCACGATTTTGTTCATCTTTATCGAAAATTTCAAATGAGCTCTTGGTACTCAAAATAGTTTGTTAAGTAATTATATGACTTTACTTCGGAAAGTAAATTAGTAATTTACAGTAGCTATTACTGTAGGTTGTTCATCTTTGAAGTACGTTTCACTTTTTGAATTAAAATGATGTTCAGGACATCATGTTCACCTTCCGATTCCTTCCTCTGAATCAATAAAAATTTCCATCATTTACAATGCTAAGAAAATTTACAATCGCAGAAGAATTAAAATTTATCCTCCTATACTTTATTTATACCCTATACAACCCGCCACCAAACCGACTCAAATTCCGGAACCCCCTATGGGCTGAGGCAGAACATAACTCCCAGATCAAAGAACACTGGTGCCTTAACTGGAGCGAGGCACCAATTCACAAACATGGCATAGTGGATCCCACACTTGCTCTACCAGGGTTTGAGCTGAAGAGGAGCACCTGGAGCAGACTCAACAGAAATAGGCAGGCCATGCAAAATGCAATGCCATGATGTATAAGCGAGGACTCCGCGACTCCCCAGCCTGTGACTGCGGAGCCGATGAGCAAACCGTGAAACATATAGCCCGGGAATGCCTTTCGAGAAGGTACCTGGGATCATTCAGAGATAATATAAATGCGACACCCCCTGCACTGGACTGGCACCAAGCTAGTTAGTCGAGTATGTCAGGTACGCTGGCTAGTATTTGGGAGGTCTCGGGTTCAAACCCCGGGGCCGACTGGTCTGCCATGAGTTTTTCTCAGAGGTTTTCTCATGGTAATGTAAGTCACTGCTTGCAAACTTATAAGGCGAATGCTGGGCCAGTATTAATCCTCTGAACCCTACCCACACTTCCTATGTTCCATAAATATCCCGTCTCACCTATCCTTAATGCACTTGTACATACAAGTGTATCCTCTGATCTGGCTGAAGGAGTTAATCCCAAACTCAACCTGCCCGCCTCCCTGACACATACTTCATGGAGGAATGAAACACGTGTGTTTCCTTTTTTGTTTCCAACGGACTGGCTGCGCTCCCTGGATGTAGAGCTCTGCCTGAAATCCTAATCACATCCGCCGGCATAAATTATGCACACAAATCCTACTTGCCTTTTTACTTAAATACACATATTTTATGCTATGTTGTACTCTGTACTATGCTATGTTGTACTCTCACTGACATTTATACTTTTAAATTGCTGTTGCTGTAATGCCATACGATAAATAAATAATAATAATTACTCTATAGAAGACTACTATTCTGAGCAGAGATTGATCGATATGACCAAATTGAATAGCACAGGCATGAGTTTCGATAAAAAAAAATTTTGACATTTACTCTCGGTTTTATTGTTGATATATAAAATTGGTTTGATGTGTTTTTATTTCTATGTTTTTTACACTGTTCAGTTCTTAGATTTTTTCGCTTGATATATTTTTATTTCTATGTTTTACCTACATTGTTTAGTTTTTCGCTTTGTCGATAAATTATTGTATAATTTCAAAGACAATAAAGCATATTTTGATTTGATTTGATTTGCGTTCTTCATTATTTTCATAAGCCTCATGGAGTTATAATATTTGATTCATAATTCTTGAAATATGATCAATACTTCAATACGACTTTCTTAAACTTTGCATTGCGCTAAAAACTACAGTTCCATTTGTCGAAGTTGAGATGGCATCGCAGATATTGTGGAGATATTTAATTAAATTCTTGTGCTAAGGAATTGGTTACATAACCTGGCAGAATCCGAAGTCAAATAAGAACGGACGATATTTGTCCACGAAACTGGCGTATCTGCTGTAGAATGGGAGAATTCCCTCCTCCCGCACCAGTCCGAGTTCTTTAGGTATGCGAACAATGTCAAAGTGGAATGCCGGTTTCATTTTTAGCCCAATAAATCAGGACCGAATTGCTTTAATAAAACGGGGTTCTTCTCTCCACCTCTTCCCCTTCGTGTCGAAAGTCTGGAGATTTGTCGCGGGAAAACGAACCATTTTCCAACCTCAACAATGTTTTTATACATTCACTTTGTCTACGGGAACGTCCCAGGGGTGGCTCGTCTCAATCATTTCTAAAAAACTCAGCATTATAGATAGAATTTACAATTATTAAGCTACAGATCCAGCAGAGGATCAATGAGGATCATTTTTGTTGCTGTTGTGTGTTTCCGAAAATGTTCCCAAATGTTCCTAAATCTTCCTTAAAATTTCTTTATGTTTCGGCAACAAATGTTGACTGTTTCTACTTTTCACCCTTCAAGCTACGATTCCACGGGAGGAACATTTTTGTTGCTGTTCCGTGTTTCCGTAAATGTTCCAAAATGTTCCTTAAATTCATTTATTTTTCAGCAACAAAAGTTGACTGTTCCTACTTGTCGTCGGTTTCTATTTTGAGCGGTAAACTTCAAATGAAAATAGGAAACATTTGTGAAAAAATCCGTGATGTTATCGCAGTGGAAACGTATCGAGAACGCAACTGTAGTAAACATTCCTGTCGCAGATTTTCAGTGTGCAGTGAAGTACGAAAACGAATAAATATATAGCTACGTTTCCACCGGAGGAACATTTTTGTTGCTGATACTTATTTCCGTGAATGTTCCAAAATGTTTCTAAATGTTCCTTAAAATTTCTTTATGTTTCGGCAACAAATGATGATTGTTTATACTAAACAATATGCAACTATTTACGTATGATGCCATAATTTTCTACTTTTAGCAACAAGGAGAAACACTCAGCAACAAAATGTTCTTCTATGTTCCTTTGGTGGAATTTTAGCTTTAGACTTTTAGCCATATTTATATATGCCTGTTGTTGCTACATTATTAATGAGTAATGAATTGTAAAAGAGATTCAGCTGAAGTTGAGGGACGCGATGAATAAGGTAGGTAAGTAGGGTAGAGGGGGGCACCTTCGGACGGTTTTGGTCAAAGAAAGTTTAAAATCGCATTTCAAGAATGCGGGATAAGAATTATATGTTACCAGGTGCTTTGATATGTTATGCATCTCTTTTAGGAGCCGAGATTAAAAAACAACCGACGGTTTTTTCGTAAAAAAAATAATGAAAAAAAATATTACATTTGTCCGAAAGTGCCCCAACCTGGGGTACTTCCGGACATGCACGGGGTACATTCGGACACAGAACAGTAAAAATTAAAATCATAACAAACAACAGTCTATTCTAAAAATTAGAATAAATTGTTTGTCATCATAGATCCAGAAGCTTGATTAAGATCAATATCGTAGCTAGGATATGAAGTCTTGCTGGCGCTAGTCATTGTAGATGTGGAAGCTTGATTGATGTGCTGAACTATCTCGACTGAATTCTGATCTACTTAGCTCGTCCCTTTCAGCAGAAACGCATTGACCAACAACCCTTTTTCCATGCTCGGCAATGACTCTGGGTGCCTGCATCACGGTGGAAACAACGGTTTCGTCGGTGTTCCATATACGGTTTAGTTTAAATTTATATTTATTTTGAACCTCTGTGTAGTACTTAAAAAATTTGTCAACATTATGCTTGTTAATGGCAGACGCTCTGGCAAAAATTGTATTTTCAGGTTTTTGAAGTAAAACTTGTGGGCGACTCTTCATAAATTACTTTATTCATTCGATATCAGCCATCTTTTGTTCATGCCATTTGGGAGAGAAAGTCTTTCGCGGTTCCAATGCGTATTCATAGCCCAATTTTCGCGTAGGTGCATACGTTAAACAGTACAGAATTTGGGAAAATTTCTCAAGATATTGTTCCAGTTCAGTTTCTTTTTCATTAAAAATAGCAAATTTTGAACGACTGGGAGATTCTTCATTGCTCAATGTGTTTCCGGAATCAGACAAGGCTCCTCGCTTCGTGGTTAGGGTTACTTCACCATGGAGTGTGGACTTCTTTATGTCAAATGTAATTGCGGCCTGGCGCATTAACATGGTTATCGAAATTGCATTTGTCAAGGTGATTTTGATCGTTACCTCTGGAATTTCTGGTTTGTTCGTCTTCCTGATTTTTGTCCTGACCATTCTCGACAAAAAAATACTCACTTAGAAAGAGAAAAAATACAGATTATTCAATATTAATATTAATGGGGCAGATTAGGATAGGCCTATGGGGCACTTCCGGACAGTCCGAATGTGCCCCAATTCAAATGTCCGAACCTGCCCCATAAATTGAAATTATTTTCAGCCTAACAAAATTGATATTTTCCTCTGTTGGCGGGAAGTGAAATATAGGCTATGTTATGCACAAAAGTCGATTGTTTAGCATGAATAAATTGAAAAGTAGAATATTACGATATGCAAAAGTGTGTTTCATTATCATGAAGTAATGCAATACTTACTTTTAATAGCACTGAAACACTTCACACCTTTACCCAGGAAAACCTTCCGACTATCGGCGCAAGGTTTCGCTAGCAGCCATTGCTCCACCAGTACTAACAAATCCTAGAATATTAGTCCACTACACCTTCCGGAAGGCGGTAAATATGAGGTGCCCCTTGTCCGAACCTACCCCCCTCTACCCTACTAGTGTTTGTTAATTTTAGAAAGATACTCATTAGGAATATAAAAGTATGTATTAGTATATCATATTGATAACTTATGATTTTGAAGAGCAGAATAGATTATGATTTGTACAAATAACCTACTATCTATTCATATAATGACAATTAGAGATCAATGATTGAAGAAAACAACTTTTTTATCAATTTTAATTATTGTTTCTAACAAAGGGCTGTTTCAATATCAATTTTTCTGGTACAAACTTAAAGATATTATTACAAGTTATTATTAATCAGTGTGATTCAAAAACTTATAATAATCCAGCAAAATCTACAAGTTACCATAAATACCAATATCGATATAGTTTTAACGAAACAACAGCTTGCTAGGTCTGCCTAGATTATTTAGTAAATACTCAACCTCAAATTGTTTGGTTGTCATCGAGATTGATACACTTCAAGTTTACCAGAATTTTTGTTGTTAGTTATTATTTTGAAAATATGCGAGCTGTTTTTTTTGTAGAATGTCTTGATTTCTCGAAAGGAATTCGTCCGCGTACCAATTAGTTGGAGGCATTGGACGATTTATTTCGTCGTTTTCGGTTACACAAAAATAGAGCGTTACAAATATTAGAGAGAATTGAAGATGCTCCTGAATTTGAAAGTGAAAAGTAATTTCAACCAAGCATTTCCTTTTTTTTTAATTAATTATAGAATCTACTTTTTTGCATACAATTTCACTGTATCTCTGCAATGAATTCAGTAATTTCAGCTTTTCTTCTTCCGTATAATTAGAACTCTTTTTCCTTATTCTTCCATTTCGACCAACTTAAAAATCACAAAAAAACACGAGTAAGCGCAATAGGTCAAATACATTTAACATGCACATCCAAACCAAGCATAACTAATAGTGAATGTATTTCGTTCCAACCAGGTGTCTCATTACACCTCTCGTCTTTTTTTTCATGAAGAATGCCCATATAAACTGCATTATAAAATAGATCTCACCCTCTTTCAGTTAATTTCCTTTTTTTGTAGGTACTCATTTCTCAAGTCAATTTACCAACTTTGTATTAGTTAATATATTCAATATTTTGAAAGTACCCATAAATGAATGCGAATAGAAATGAATACAAATTAGTGAATTATTCAAATATATTGTATTTATTTAGTTGGGATGGCCTCTGACTGGTTGATGTTCTTGTATTTCTCACAATCTATCCAATGCATAATATCTGATTGTTTTAGTGTGCTGGAAATGAATTTTCATTTCATTTTCCATCAAATGAAGGGGAGAAGTTGCATCTATTTAATTTAATTTTATCATTTCATTATCAACTTATCATTTATTTACTGATACCATTTAATTTATTTCACAGAGATATAGTATTGCCATTTATTCATTAGTTTCAATTTGATTTTTCAGATACCTGTAATTTATATTTCAATTTAATATCTTAACTAACTTGAAAACTTATTTTCCCAGCTCCTATCGTTTAACTATCATTTATTCACAAATCTCTTTCTTTTTTAGTTGCGTACATATTCTTTTTTTTTCATATTATTTATTTGTTGCGAATTCACATCCATATTTTTCGGATACCTTTTCATCCCTTCGTCTTATAGAAAATGGAAGTCCAGTTGATAAAATGTTTTCATGAAGTATTTTATAAATTCAGAAATTTGAGGTTATTAACCATACTTGCGGACCGCCACTGGTTCTGGGAACCTCGCAATATTTTCATTATCCTTCTTCGCGGGACGCCCCAGGAAAATATTGTACAACACGAGGGCCAGGATGTGATATAGGACGGTCTTAGGTTGCAATTTCACTTTTACGATCTACCACTTAAAATTTTATTTCTAGCAATTTTTATATTTTTATGTTGCTTTCTCGTTTCGCTCCCACTTTTTTCGGGTAATTCCTTATCTCACGCCGCGGTTATTTCTTTTATTATATGGTTCCAGCTTCATCA
>JARQZK010001485.1:472500-482500 GCA_030704885.1 Cynegetis impunctata | reverse complement strand
TTAGAGTATATATTTTTTTACTACTTATTCTACTGTTTTATATAGGGAGAGATATTTTATTTTAAATATATGTTCATTCACGAAGGCTTTTGTTGTCTTTCTCCAATTTCTAGTAATAAATATAGGAATCAAAAAATAGCAAAGCTTAGGTGTGCGGTTCTGCCCCACCTTCCCCTATATATATATATATATATATATATATATATATATATATATATATATATATATATATATATATATATATATATATATATATAATTACATTGTTATGGTATTTTCATTGATGTCGAATAATGTAATATAGAATTGAATAAATATTTATAAATTTGAATGAACTCGAACGATTATTAATTGAAAAATATAAATAAATATATTGAGAATATGAAAATAAAGATCTAGTTATGTAGTAATTGATGATAGGATATAAAATTTGGGAATATAAGAAAAATTTTAAGTATGTTGCCAGAAATTGTCAAAATTTGAAAAATGTGACATAGATTTATAATCTAGAAGCTACATGGAGACAAGTGTGATTTGTTAAAATTGAATGGTTTATATATAAGTATTTACTTGGAGATAAAAAAGATAGGTTTTCGTTTATGTCAGCTATTATGAAATTGAGACTTTTGGAGAGAGATTAAAAGAAAAAAATAGTTATCGAAATTAATAAATACATGTTTCGAATAAATTTAGTTGTAATCTTAAAATAAACAGTCAAATGAATATTGGAGTTTGGTAGTAAGACAGAAGATATCAGACATAAGATAGAAGGAAGTTAAAAGAAGAATAAAGAATTTATTGGACATGGAAACAAAGAACATTATTAAGTGTGAGTTTGTAAAATTTATTTGCAAATATAAAAAAGGTACCATAATAACAATATTAATAACTGTTAAATTTCATAATTAATAGATTTATATATTATTGTTGCTAATTCAATCAATTATTGTTAAAATTTTAAAAAAATCTTGAGTTTATTGGAAATAATAGAATTTTAAATATATCAAATGAAGAGTCAATCTTCAAAACAGAAAAGAGAACCCAAACCTGAGAAAGAGTAATTTCAAAATTTATTTAAAAAAAAATAAATATAATTCAATAAATTTTTGCAGTTGAAGTATAAGTAAAATAGTAAATTCTTATTAATATATATATATATATATATATATATATATATATATATATCTATATATATATATATATATATATATATATATATTTTTATATATATATATATATATATATATATATATATATATATATATATATATATATATATATATATACATATATATATATATATATATATATATATAAATATATATATATATATATATATATATATATATATATATATATATATATATATATATATATATATATATATATATATATATATATATATATATATATATATATATATATATATATATATATATATATATATATATATATATATATATATAATTAAATATATATATATATATATATATATATATATATATATATATATATATATATATATATATATATGTATATATATACATGTATTAGTATTAGAAATTTATGACAAGCCGATATCTTATCGCACATTACACACATTTTGAATTTCCAGGTAATCATTCACAACACAACGAAAGGTCCTTTGGTAATAGATACAATTTAATTTGACCTAATTTGAAAAAATATTTGAGAATTTCAATTTTCAACAAAAACTTTATTTTCATATGGTTTTAGATGTTGAAAAAATATTTTTCCTCATTTTGCGGATATATCAAAAATAATGGGTTTACGTGGAGCAAAGCGGACCGCTTAACTTTAATACATGGTAAAATCTGAACATCCTTGAGGAGTGATTTGCCATGGCAGGATGTTGACTTGAGCAATAAAATGATTCCGAATCAATCTTCTAAGTAACACAAGAGGGAGAGAGATCATCAAAGGCCGTAGAGAAGGAGGGTCGACAGAGTGAGGCCAATGCATAATTTATATAAGGGACTCAGCAGCATGGCAAAGCACAGGACGCATTGATGTCATCCTCTGTGTAATGAATGCTGTATCCCTGATGGGTTGATGGAAAATTAATTTCGGTCGTTGTACCGCAGCCGTGTGTAGCTGTACAACGAAAAGAGAAATGAATTGATAATCACTGGTATGGAAGGAGGCAGCGGACGTATAGAATGCGATATCTACGTGGACTCCTCCATAGTCTGACACGAAGTCAGCCGAACGAAAATTTCAATTTTAGACAAGTTAAAGTGTTAATTGATTTTCGCTGATCTTTTGGTGAAACATGATTTTACATTCAATCATGAAAAATATACAAGTTGAACATGACCAATTTAATATTGGGATCTGACATGTCAGCTGGCGAACTCTGACGGTCAGATGGATGAAGTTTTCATTTCCAACGTCAACATATGCAACTGCATGACAAGTTTTTGATTTCTTACAAATGAAGTCGCAAAAGGTGTATAATGAAAAGTGTTAATTTTGCAAAACGTAGAATCAGCAGGTCTAGAGTGTGTTGTTGCGTGAAAAATTGTAATTCTATATCATATACAAATGCAAGTATTAGCTTTCATCGGTTTCCGTAGCCAAAAAAATATTTTGTATTGAGAGAAAATCTTTTTGGAGAAAAGGAAAAGATTGATTCATTGAAGGTATTGAAAATCAATCTGAAAGACAATCACACAACTTACGAAATATATTTGAAGTAATGTTATATTCCTGCTCTCAATTCCCGTCACTCATTCACAGAAAGGATATTTTCGATTATGAATTCGAAATGGCGAGAAGAAAGGAATAAATGTAGTATCTCATTCACAAAAAATGAGGTATTCATTTACATCAATCTAAAATTGAATATAATAAAGCATGACACTTTTATTTTAAACAAACAATTGTTAAACAAGTAAGAAGAACAACTAAAAAATGTGGTTTTTATAAAAATAAGTTAGTAACAAATATATATTTGTCTATTTTTTATACATAAACAATATCTTTTCGAAGCTTATTTTGAAAAATACAATATTTCGCCGAAAAAATTTTGGCAACTTTACTGCTATCTCTTAATCAAATATTGACACAATAAGATATTAAAGAAAAAACTTCGGCAATTTCCTTTTCAGTTGAATATACTCAATATTGAACGCGCACTTTCAACAGATCTGGCATATCTAAAATCCTTAATTAGCCCGAACACATCCCTGTCCAAACAGCCCCTGTGATTCTTTCCCTTTTATGCCCATAATAAATGCAGACTTAATAGTCGAAAATTAAATTCGGGAATCGGGACGAGTGACTTGATGATGTGATTCGACAGTAGTGACCTCAAATCCCCCCAAATCAAATGGCGTAAGTGGGGGAGTTTTCGTAGCGATGCACCCCTTGCGTGCGTATGAGTGTGGGTTCCGAATGCTTCGCGGCGCCCTCGAGCACCAGATTTACACTGGGGGTGGTTTGAAATGTCTGTTTAGTGAGCTTGTTTTGCAGAATATGCTTGTGTATAAAATATTTAAATTCGCTGCTGTCCAGAAAATTGCTTTTTCATTATTTGTGTGATGCCAAATCCATCAAGGGTTTCTTTGACAGTATCATATAATTATTTATGGAAATATGTAATTACAACATCATTTTATGATTTTTTCATTTGTAATTCTAGTCGCTTTTCCCCCAAAATAATATACTATTGCACTGTATCGAAAGTCGACTGGCCGGTGTGGGGGTAGTTTTCTATATCCATTTTAGATTTCCAGGACCATGATTTTGGAAATTTTTTTGATGTTTGATGTATATATATATATATATATATATATATATATATATATATATATATATATATATATATATATATATAGGGTTGCCATCACCTAAATTGCCGATGCCGGACAAAAATTTTAAAAACCCCGGACATTTCTGTGAAATTTTGTTTTTCCCCGGACAACCCATAAAATTTTTTTTTAATAAAATAAAACATCGTTTATATTTAAAATTTTTCATATTTTTAAACCTTAAAATGCTTGTTTGCCATATAGAAATAAAATTGTCATCTAGTTCGGTTAGATAGGTAAGGAACCCAAAAGTCTGTATTATTTATTAACTATAAATCAAAAATGAGTAACAGGTTTTAATTTTAAGTCGGAGCAACCCAAGTCTTTAAAATTAGACTTTATTTTGATCAAAGAAGAAATGGTATGTGTATTTAGCAAGTTTCTCTCCTTCCTCCATTACTGCGACCTTAGCGAAAAAACTCACTCTACATTCGCATTGTAAGCTGGTATACAAAAATATTACTATGCAATTTTGAGCAGTTTAGAATAAAGATGTTTCGAAGAAAATCGTACACAACTGGTTTGCATTTAATAGCTCATCTCCGTCACTGACACTCAAGCTTCACACACCCGGACACAAAATTTGTCCGGGTTTATATTTTGAAAGCCCCGTCAGGACGACCCACGGACGCCCCCTAAACTAGGACAAATCCGGGAGAACCAGGACGGCAACCCTATATATATATATATATATATATATATATATATATATATATATATATATATATATATATATATTCCAAGAGATATCATTTATTGGTATAACAGGTTTATTTCAAACATTACATTTTAAAATTAAAATTCATTGGACGTTTCAATGGAGTTTCCATCTTCATCAGCAGAATGTTCGTCGGTAGTTGTCACAATACTGTATTGTGACAACTACCGACGAACATTCTGCTGATGAAGATGGAATGTACAATGAATTATAATTTTAAAATGTAATGTTTGAAATAAACCTTTTATACCAATATTTGATATCTATTAGAATGAATACGATAAACAGTCAAAAATCAAGAATTCATATATATTTATATATATATCTAAATATATATATATATATATATAATATATATATATATATATATATCATATATATATATTATATATAATATACTTATACTTATATATATATATATATACTATACTATATATATAAATATATATATATATATATATATATATATATATATATCTATATATATATATATATATATATATATATATATATATATATATATATATGACAATCCTTTCCTACTACCTATATTAATCGCTCATTTCTTTCTATTGTATGTTTTTGTAATTTCATGTAATTTGGTGATCAATAATAAAATACTATACTACTATATATATATATATATATATATATATATATATATATATATATATATATATATATATATATATATATATATATATATATCTATTCTTCTTCACGGTACATATTGAAATATCTCCAGGAGCTCTCGCCAGAATAAATGAAAAAAAATTTGATATCTGGGGTTGTTTTTGAGGTAGAACGAAATCATTTTAAGTAATTCAGAGAAAAAGTTTGCATCTACAAAGTTTGGGAAAGGGTGTGACGGGAAAGTGCCTAGGCAGAAATTTTTCAAATTGGTGGCAAGTGATGTGGAAAGTATTTATAAACAACATATCCAAAATTTTGATATCTGGTCCATTTAAGAGAGTGTATGGTGCTATAGTCAGTAGGTACCTATACTATATGCGCTCAAGTTGAACTATGTTTGAAACCGATCTGGTAAATGCATTCATTATCACCATTTGTTCTTATGAAATTACACATAGAACATTTAGTTTTTCAATATTTTCAAGTGTGAGTTACTTTTGGGAGTGGGTAAACAATGAGAGACATATGTAGAGTTATTCAGAATTTATGTGCAGTAATGAAACAAGGGCCAAGTGTGGATTTTATTTCGATATTATTTTATATTCCCATTATTTTCCTATTTCTATTTTAGTGGTTCATAGAACACTTATAAAATATGTTTTTCGTGTTTGCATTTGAAACCATTTATATTCTGTCTGTTCTTTTATTTAGAATGTTTTCAGTTTTAAATAGTTGATGGAATCCGTCGTAACTACGTGATAATTTAACATGATGAACAAAACTGAATTTGAATTTACTACGTTTATTATCACAAAATATTTTGAAAAATATAACACTGCGATTGCAATTTCGGTCAATAGACCATCATCGGGCAGATTGAGTTAAGAACTGAATACGGAATTATAGATTTGCGCTTACGGGTGGGAAATAATTATTGCAGGTACCTAAATAGACAAGAGGAACATATTTCAAGAAGGGCTAATCGAGTGAATTACCCAAATTGGTACAATACCAATTTGGTATTGTATTTTATTTTAGGTAATCAGATTAAATCATGAACTTATTATCTTTCTACTTCTATTTTAGTGGTTTCTACTCACAATTATAAGATATTTGTTTCTTTTTCGAAGTTGAAACCAAATTTAAACAAATAGGTATAACTACCTGAGATCTATAGAGTCATATAGGTATATAGTCATCAAACCAAAGATAAGTCTGTGTTTTTATTTTCATTTAATTTTATACTATCAATTCAATCATGATCTCATTATCTTAATACTTTTATTTAGTTGTTATGAGTATTTGTAACTTGTCTGTTGTTGTTTATATAGTGTTTTCAGTTTGAGTTGTTCAAATTCATAATGTACTACACTTGTCTCTTTTGATGTATGAAGTAGGTGAAGTTTCACTACTTTGAACAAATATAACTATCTGAGATAAAAGTATTAGGGCCATTGAGGGTATAGTAATGAAACGAAAGACAAGTCTATGTTTTTATTTCGATTTTATATCAGTTTCATCGTGATATCATTATCTTCCTAACCTCTATTTTAGTCAGTCCTATATATCTTTGCAAAAAATTTGTTTCGTGTTTGCAGTTTGACTAATTGTCTTCTCTTTGTTCTTTTCTTTAGATATATAGTTTTTACATTTTTCATGTTCATTTACATAATCTGTTAGACTTTTCTCTATTTTTATGGAAAATCCAAGTGCCTACTTCAAATAAAAACAAATTCGATGTAACCTGCCGTACACAGA
Organism: Cynegetis impunctata; assembly: GCA_030704885.1. Taxonomy (NCBI): domain Eukaryota; kingdom Metazoa; phylum Arthropoda; class Insecta; order Coleoptera; family Coccinellidae; genus Cynegetis; species Cynegetis impunctata. The sequence goes on along the minus strand of JARQZK010001485.1, from coordinate 475,558 downwards.
AAAATTAATATCCACATAATTCCGTCATTTCAGTATATACGAACGCAAACATCTTGAACTGACAGTGACACAATAAAAAATATGAATTTCCATTGGAAATGTCATTTTCACAAGTTCGCTCCTACAACTCGACGGACCAATTGACAGAGGAAAACATTTGTCCGCGACGTGGTTTGTTCCTGATCAAATTTGCGTTTCAAATCACTCGCAAGATTACCCTCGCAAATATTAGTTCTAATTAAATCAATATTCCGTGAGCGGGTGGCGGCGGAGAGGGTACCGGGACGCTGGTAAATACGCCGGGGGTTGGAATTCCGACCAAATAGCCGGACCATATTGCTACGTTCATCAACTGACGATGATATAAATATTCGATGCGAATGTAAACACGTGGCGGTACGAGTCGATGCGATGTCCCTTGGGGGTTCAGGGGTGGCATGAACGAACTAGAGAGATGGTGGCACTATCGGTATATGATTTCATCGTCGATTACGATATTATGTAAAGGTGACTACAGTGCGCATCAAAATTATGGAACAAATTCATTTTCTCAGAAGAAAAATATTTGGCAACAGAATCCTGAAATAAGTCAATTTTTCTAATTTTGACATATAAAGTGACACTTTTTAAAACTGATTGACATTATGAAACGTCTTACTTTTTGTAACTAGTTGCATAAAGTAAAATTTTATGCAATTGGTGACGAAAAATGTATTTCAAAATTAGTGACAAAAAGAATTATTCTATTTATTAAACTGTTATGATACAAGTTAAGAACATAAATTATAAATTGAATAATTATTATAAATATTGATAACACAATTATTGCAATTATTCAAATTAATTCCCGACGACATATTTTTTTCATTGCTCGAACTTACTGTTATTTGGGAAGCGGCGCACATTGCATTAGATGTTTCACCAAATATTTCTTGCGCTATTTTTTATTATTCATGGAATTTTCAACATATCCCTCCGCAACAGAGGTAGATTTCCAACCTCCATGCCTCTTTAATTTTAAAATATCAGCGCCACTGTCTGCTAGGAAAGTGGCAGAGCTTCTTCTGAAGCAGTGGCCAGTATATAGAACAGGATTTGAAAGACCGAAAAATTGTGCAATAATTTTTGGCATACTGCTAAAAGTGTTAATTCCCACAGGATTTCTGGTATATTTTCCATTCGCATATTTTACAAAAAATCTGTTGTGTTTAAGAACCTGGGGACGCAACTTATTATATTTTCTTAATATTTCAACAAGATTCGTATTTTCAATGTCTCCAGTGGTAATTGCAAACTGCCGTATAACTTTTGTTTTTGAAGGTGGGATATCAACACGAAAATGGCTTCCTTCGTCTATAACATTTTCAACTGGAAGAAATGTTAATTCTGCTTTTCTGCATGCTCCTGCCATTCCAATTATCATTGCAACCTTAGCCATTAAGTATTCTTTGTCATCAGCTTCCACTAAAAATTTGGCAAAATCTTCTTTAATAAAAACTTTTGACTTTTTAGCACTGTACCCGTCCGCTTGCCTTTTAATATATGCTACAAAATTTGTATATTTTTTAATATCAATATTCCTTTTCAGATTTAGTTCAGACCTTAACATTGAGTAAAGTGTCCATAATGTGGAAACTTTTAGATCTTTCTTACCCTCAAAATATGCAAGTAAAACTTTCTCATTAACATGTTTAATTTTCTTCTCATCACACCACGTAACAAATTTTTCGTATGCCAAATCATAAACTGCCTTTGACTTTTTGGGAATTACTGATAAAAGAGCATTACTTGCTGCCTCTTCAATATCGCTTGGTAACTCTTCAGAATCACTCATTTTTTTAAAATAAAACTAAAAATATATCAATCTCGCTAAAAACGTGTAGACTTTTTTACAAAATGTCAAACTGACAACTAACATGAAGTAACAGCAACAAACTAAATTTATGTTTTCCAAATTTTTATCAATTATATTAAATTTTATTTTTTTATTACTTTCTTCAAAATTAGAAAAAATCTTGTATGCAATACGTTACGAAATGAAATTTTGTGTAACTTGTGAGTTTTTGCGAAACTCACTTCGTTCGTTCCGCAAAAATCTCACACAAAATTAGGCATTTCGTAACTGATGGCATAAGCAGCTATTTTGTTTCACTTTTACTAAAATTTATGCATTTTTGAAGGATTTTTGTTGCACCCTGTGCCATCCCCATCAACCCTTTAAATTATTTGAATTGGGAAAGTGAGTCATGTGGTACTTTTTTGGCAAGGTCTTTGTATCTTCACAGGCGCGCAGACATTTTCAAGAAATTTTTTTTCTTTGAAAGATCAGTTAGTTCAAAGTGGTTTTCAGTATGTGCACTTTGTCATGGCTCATTTACTTTGAGACGATAGTACCTGATGAAATTTGTCACCGAATGAAAGTCGACCATCACAGTTCTGTTCATGCACTACTTTCAACCCCTACGAATCTTTTAATGAAGTACCACCCGGAGAATCATTGTGCATTACAAGATAAGTTGAATTAAATGTTCAAAATGACCACCATCGTTCTGGATGCAATAATCAGAGCGCTTGACACTTTCTTCTTGTACCTTCTGGAGAGTTTCTGGAGTTTTTCTACCTATCTCGTACCTTATTCGGTTTTTCAAGTCTTCCAAACGGTCGACTTTCATTCGGTGACAAATTTCATCAGGTACCATCGTCTCAAAGTAAATGAGCCATGACAAAGTGCACATACTGAAAACCTCTTTGAACTAACTAATTTTTACCTAAAAAAAAAAAATTTTTCTTGAAAATTTCTGCACGCCTGTAAAGAAGATACAAAGACCTTGTCAAAAAAGTACCACATTTCCCTATTCAAAAAATTTAGAGGGTTGATGGGGATGGCACAGGGTGCAACAAAAATTGACCTGTTTCGGGATTTTGTTGCCAAATATTTTTCTTCTGAGAAAATGAATTTGTTCCATAATTTTGACGCGTACTGTATACACGTAAATGATAACTTGACAAGCATGCACGTAAATATTTTAAAAAAAAAAATTGTTAAAACCAAACATTT
>JARQZK010001485.1:247500-467500 GCA_030704885.1 Cynegetis impunctata | reverse complement strand
TCATCATGTTAAATTATCACGTAGTAACGACGGATTCCATCAACTATTTAAAAAGATATTAAAATAACATAGAGTATGTAAAAATCAAAACAGCATTTGAAGATGTGCAAACTATCCAATAAAACAATAAAAGATGACAGCCGGTTCCAAACGGCCAATGGGCTTGAAACTGAGCTATTACTCAATAGTTTATCATATTTAGGACCTCTAAATTTCATGGGACATACCCAACACCCTGTAACGTGTAAATTCTCCACTTAACTGCCGCCACTGAATTCTACACTGAAATACCGTGATTCACGCTATCAAGCGATACGTCACTTTTGTTTCCTCTATGATTAATGACTTGCGTACAATGAGAATATCGAGATAGCGTCGTATGTGCACGTATAGCATCACTCTCTTTTGGCAAATAGTTGTTGAATATACCACATCATTAAGTGTTAAGAGTTATAGTCAATATCTAATGAACGACTATTCAATATATTAAAATTTTTAAGTATCTGTGGCGTCTGATAGACGGTAAGTTATGAGAAGAAATATAATTATTTCGTATAAATGCATTATCTTGAAAATCTGAATTGATTCCTTGTTTCATTTTTACGCCATTCAATTTTTTTCATTTATCTATATTAAATTATTTATCTTTCAATATTGAAATAATCATCTTACATTTCTTAGTTTAAAATATTTTAATTTATTTGCTTATTTCATTCTCTCAATTTGACACAAGATTTTTGTAGGCTAACGATGGCAAATTTCACGTGGTCATATCTTATGTTCAGTTTAATGTTGAAACATATACTGTCTTTCTTAGCATCTTTGCTTGAGATAAAACTAAATGTTAATTTGAATTGGCCATATATTCTTGGGAAATATTAAGTTTGAGATTGTATGTTGATTTACCCCGAATTATTTTAGTCACCTTGGCTGGAGTTTAAAAACCACCTTATATGGAGCTAACATTCACCTTGTCTGGAGCTAACATTCACCTTGTCTGTAGCTAAAATTCACCTTGGCTGGAACATTTAACTAAAGCTACTATAAACCCACAGCTAGAGCTACCAAGAAACTAGGGACAAAGATAAGGCATGTAATAAGAAAGTAGTAAATACCTTCATTTTATCTTGTTGTTATTACTGAAAACAAACTAGAACCCATATATGTTTAACTAATCTCCCAGCTAGCTCGGGCATAAATATGGGAGAGTGGTTACAACCCAAGATCAAGGTGGGACTCGAACTCACAATCCTCGGTTTACACGCGATACACCTTACCGATGGACTACCGAGGCCTCTAAGCGTAATATATAAAATAAGAAACAAAATTAAACTATATTCATTTACCAGAATTGTCTCCTTCGAATCAAAATCCATGATGAATCATAACGTTCCCATTTACCATAATTCTATTTGCTTGTCGACCATTATATATGGAGTATTTTCTATAATTGACGTCCAGTGACAACAGTCGCTACTAAAAGTTCACTCAATAGGATTACAAAAGGCCTAATGTGTTTGGATATTATATTATTACCTTCCGACTGGGGTTCTTCAATTGGACGGTTGCTCTCGGTCATAACGATATGCTATGAGATGTGATTACTGATGGTTGTGTTATCGAGACTGCACCACCGTTATGATATATGGTAATTACGTATCCACATAGATTGATAATCAATATGTACTGCTTCAGATAATTATTTCTATTGTCGGCTATCTCTTTGGAATCTTTTAGGTACAATCAAAATCAACTCCAATGTTAGCAGGGTTTATATCAATGCTATACTTGTTGGAATTTTATTCTAGATATATAGTTTTCCTTCAATAAACTATTTAAGAGGCAAAATAAAATATGATGAACTCTTTTAATGTTTAAAATTTGAAAACTAATTATTTAAATATTATTTTTAAGCAGATTATTTAGAAAATGATAGTTTAGTACCCAACTACGTTTGCTACGCTCCATTGTCAAAAACTTCATTAAAAATAAAGTTGCCCTGTTGAAAATTAGTCAGTTATGTAACCTGACGATTTGATACTTGTTTTGTTCTATACTATACTATACTATACTATACTATATAAATAACTATAGTTAAACTGATTTTTTTAATTTTTTTTAATTTCAAGGGACCTACAGTTTAACGCCGGTTCCGAACGGCCAATGGACCCAAGAGCAAGGTGGGAATCGAACCCACAACCTCGGTTTACAAACGGTACCTTACCGCTGGTCTACCGAGGCCTTCGATTGCATTTTATTTCAAAATCTGTTTCTCATGTTTTTAGTTATACAACTCCACAGTTTCTTCAAATTGAGTTGGAGAGTGGAGTGTAAAATCCTTTGGGGTTTCTACTTTTCTCCTCAACCAGTTCCATGTTAATATAGAGATTTTATAATTTTTCGTTGTCTTCCAGGTTTTGTGCACACCAAAGCCCCTCCAAATTGACTTGAAGGTTAAGAATTTGTATGTAAAAAAAACAAAATAGGGTAAAATACAATCATACTGCTGCTCATGAGTCATTCCTTTTACTTTGCATTTTTGAGTTAATAATTAATATTTTGAATTTATATACTTCCCTAAAATTTAAGAGAAATAGTTTTGATATGATTTCATGAAAATTAGTTAAGAAATATTTTATCTTCACTTCTCAAAACGAATATTTTCAGTTAACCTTTTTTATATCCTTGAAAATCATGAGGATGTAGTTTGAAAACTGCATACTTGCACTATTAGACAAATACTTCTTTTTGGATTGATTGGGCCGATACTTGGTGTAAATTAATAAACATATTAAAACAATGGTTAAAAATAACAATTTGCACTTTTATTATAAGAAATAACGCATGACGCACGTTTCGGTGGAACTTCACCTTCTTCAGATGCTAATGGCAAACTAACTATGATTTTCTGTTATATCGAAAACAAGAAATGACAAATTATGTAGAAGGGGTAAATACAAAGATGGTTACAAATAATTATTAGAAAAGGAAAAATACTTCTTTAACAAAACCTAGAGAACTGCTGTTGTACAACTCCACAACTTCTTTAGATTGAGTCGGAGAGTTAAGGGTAAAATCCTTTGGGGAAACTTTTCTCCCCAACCACTTCCATTTAAATGAAGAGATTGTATGATTTTTCGTTGTTTTCAAAGTTTTGTGCACAAAGCCCCTCCAAATTCTTAGGGGTATGTAAAAAGAACAAAATAAGGGTAAAATACAAACTCACTGCTGCTCACAAGCTTTATTTTTACTTTGAATTTTTAAGTTAATAAGAAATATTTTTGCGTTCATATAATTCCTTAAAATATAAGAGAAGTTTAGTTTTGATATGATTTCATGAAAATTAGTTTAGAAATATTTTACCTTTAGTGATCTAAACATATATTTTTGAGAAAACCTTTTTTATATTCTTCGAAAGCATGAGGTTGTAGTTTGAACACATAAATATTTCCTTAACAAAACCTAGAGAACTGCTGGTTGAAGAGCCTGCCAAGTCTTGGTTTTTTCATACACATTTCTTCAGAGTTATTTCGAATTAGAGAGTTTATACTTACGTGAAAACACAACTGAGATCTTTATATCGGCAGTGAGACTATCATCAAGGAAATTAATCAGCTAATTAGGAAAGTGCTTACCGCAATCCTATGTACTTCGTCTCTACCGCGTCTAAACATACTGGCATATGTGGGAAAATGGAGAAAACAGGACAGCGGTTTTATGCCGAGTCCCTTTGATATGCGACGAGTGGTAACTGGAAAATGGATTGATGTCTGTCTATGTGAATAAAAGGAAATGTCTACCTGCGATGTGGCGACATTTCGCCAATCCTGCAATATTGAAGCTTTCCTATTAGCTTTTTAGTATTGTGCACCAATTCTAAGGAGCGGTTGCAATAAGAATTGAAGTTAATTATAATAATTTTTTTTATTATTACGTTTAATTTCAACTAATTAAAAGTATCAAAGATTACTTGAACAACGGTCTTGTAGAAGTATGAGTTTTAAAATCAAAATATTTTGTTGTTAACTAGCCTTAAAGAAATACCGTTCAAGAAATCTGGAAATTAACTGTTCAACAAGATTTTCAATATCACATATATTCAGAATTTGGAAAACGACACTGAAACTAGACAAATTCACGTTCTCACAATGTATGGCTTTGAAATTTAGATTGTATATACTAATATTTTACATATTTGAATAGTTCTTCCACCCAATGGAATATTTCTCTTGCTTTTGTCAATCCATTCGATTTGATATGATAGGTTCAATAAAGTTACAGAATCCTTGAGTCAGATGAAGTTTTTTTTATTTGTTTCATCGAATATGTCATTTAAAATGATTTTGAATTTAGTCATATATTTGGTTTTACCTATGGGAAGGCGAGATTGAAATTATATTCAAATTTAAGCTGATTTCAGATTGGGGATACGTTCACTTTGAGGTCAAGTTCATGATAGATAAGGTTGGCTGAGGTTGCGTTAGGTTTACTTTGGACAGATGTATGCAAAAATTTGAATTAATTACAAGTATATTAAGAAAAAACCAAATACCCGATTGGAATGAAATTTCTTTCGTTATATACTATGTGTTAAATAGCAAACATAATGAAATGAATTGTTAAAGTTTGAGAATTATTGAATAAAAAAATTTAAAAGAGTAATTGATTGAAAAATAAAAGAATGAAGGAACGATAATACAATTGTATCAAAAAAACAATCAGTTCTCCTTTTCCAAATCATACGTTATTTATAATCATTCACTAATATTATACTCATGTCTTCATATTTATATATTTGTATCTTAGTAAAATTTATAAAACACTGGCACTTGCCTGATTTCATCATTGATATCTTCAACTTTCACTTAATTATGTTCATAATTCATTCTTTAATAAAATAATAACAATAATACGCTGGTCAGTCGTGTCAGTCGTGTCGCACGAAGTTTCAGGCCTATCTTTCATTCGCCAAGGGTTTGCAGTGTAACGTTATTATGTGCCGAATTTGAGTAGCAAAATTTGTAACAGACTATCGAAAAATAACGTTAAAACAATTTGTACAAATAAAAGAAACTTGAAGTCATTCTTAGTCAATGATAAAGAAAAATCTAACATCGGAGAAAACAGTAGTGTTTACAAAATATTTTGCGACGAATGTCCTGCTTTCTATATTGGACAAACAGGGAGGAATATAAACATTCGTGTTGAAGAACATAAAAAGTCCATTTTACAAAATAAGAATACCACTGGCTTCTCCGAACATTGTATAAAATTTAATCATTTCCTGGATTTCAACAAAACCCAATTGTTACATTCAGGTAACGAAGGAAAGCGCCTTGACTTTCTCGAAATAAGTTTCGCCATAATAGTAAATCACCCCTTGTAAACGAACAAATTGATTTTCAGCTATCACCTTTGCTATTGCCTGTTTTATAAAATAGGATGTAATACTGTCCTGTAGTCAGTCTTGATAATGAGTTCATAACTCGAAACATGTCGACTTTCGTTACTGCTAAATACAGTATCTAAATATTTTTATATAATGGAACATAAGCCAAGTGTGTTTTATTCTAAAGTTTATACTTTATTCGTAGTGTAACGTGTCATAAGCAACTGTGTTTCAATAAAACAAATATACATATACCTACCTATTTCAATTGGGATTAAATATACCTATCGAAAAATTATTTCTTTGGATTGCAGTTCTGACGTTTTGTCGTAGAGATTGGCATGTTCCGCTCTCTCTGGAGGCTAAACGGAAATACGAAACGGAACGGTGGGCAGATCGTCATCAGCTAATGGCCCATGCTGAGCCGGAACGCGGTCTCAGGACTGCCGACTCGACTGCATGCCACGTTTCTCCGCTTCGATAACTTTCTCATTTTTTTTCGCGAAGTGTAAGTGAAGGTGTTCGAGATTGACAAAATATTGAGAAAATATGAGAGTTATTGCTCATTTCTGATTACTACAGCAAAAATACTTGCTTTCCTGATTGAGGTGGCTATTTTCTTCTTCAGAAATCATGATGCTGGTTAGGTAGTGTGAAACTTATTTCGAAGTATCAGCAAATTTTTATGAAAGAATATTTTATAAAGAAGTTACAATTTTGAGTACCTATATGAGAAATGAATGTTAACTGATGTTAAAGAATTAGTAAACTATGAATACTTAAATATGACTTATTACACAAAGGTGTTTTATATGGTTTTTTTGCCATACGTATAGAAATGAAAATGTATAGTACTTCATTTGAAAAAAAGTCGTTACAAATTTTATTTACAAGCAAATTGTTTTACATGATTCGAAAACCCTATACAATTTTTTTTTAAATGAATATGTATTAAGATATATCAAAAGCAATGAAATATTGCACATAGTTATTTTAAAATGATATACATAAAAGTATACATAGTTACATTCGAAATAACGAAATTTAAATCTACTTCCGCTATCAGCAGAAGTCCCACAAAATTGAAAATATTTTAAATTTGCACAGTATACCTTGTGAATATATTCGAAAATATACTAAATCTCTTGGTGAAAGGACCTATATATTATATTTGAATATGTATATATATATATATATATATATATATATATATATATAATATATATATAGTATATATATATAGTATATATATCTAATATATATATTATATATATATATATATATATACTATATATATAAATTTAATACAAGGAGTATTGCCGTAACTTCTAACCTTATGAAAGGTTATATTGGGCACTCGGCAAAAAGGGAGGCTAGATTTAAATCAAAACAACCATTGGTCCATGAACATCTATATTTCGGTCCTTACTTTGGGACCTTCATCAGGATGCTGGAAGTCAAAGAAACTCACATAGTAACAACAAAAAAATCAACCAAAATGTAAGCAGTGGTGAAAAGCCACACAAAACCACAATTGTAAAGTTACTTACATGTGACAAGTTGTGAAAATAGAGCGGCGAAAAAAACGAATGACACAGAGGGAGCATTCAAAAAGTTATTTAAAAACAAACAAATGCATAATGATGACAAGTATAAAAGGAGATATTAAATCTCTGGAACATAATAATCAACTAAAAAATTAAACATCAAAAAGACCGGCTTAAACATGGCCAAATCAGGTTATGCAGTAATTGACAACTAATGAAAAAGGACAGGTCTTGACAGACCGACCACAGAAAAGCGAGAAAAATAATAAACCACAAAATCAGTGGTGACAACAAATGAAAAATCTAACTAAAATTCAAAACATAATAAATTATACTGGAGAGTGAGCTGAAATTTAGATTGGCAGAGCCCTTATTAATGGAAAGAAGGTAACTGCAAATATTGCTAAGACCTTTAATGTCAGATCTCTTGTTGACGGTATTGTCATACTCGTTGATGTAGCACATCTCCAAAAACAATCTCTTGTTACAATTAGATTCAAATGACAAAACTCGAGTGTTCGGAAAATCAAAACTATGCAAAAAGTTCTTCGCGTGCAAAGCCAAGGCACACCTATCAGGATGGAGACGAATATCACTTTTATGTAAACTGATTCTTCTGTTTAGGGACTGAGAAGTCTGGCCAATATAAACATTGGAACAATCCGAGCATGGAACAGAGTAGAGACAATCCGACCTGGACATAAGGGGAACCCTATCCTTGAGATTGGTAAAAACACACCTATTTGTAACAACATTGTACTTGGCAATCTTGAGATTCTCCACGGAGGCAAAAATGTGCAAATGGTTTGACGAGTAAGTTATTTATGATGTACCAAGTGCGTTATATAGATCCTAACGCCCGGAGGGAAACATTCGACCCGAGGAATGAATGTGACGATGGGCGTTAGGATATATATAACGCACGTGGTGCATACATGATTTCATTTTTCACGAAAAAATTATTTTATTATAATGAAAAATCGATTTTAAAATCGGTTCATTGCTCCTATGCTTTCCATTTTTCTTCTCATAGTAGGCATGTCATTTGTTGATATTTTGACGTTTGTGAATATTTTTGTCATCATATTTAGTGAATGTCATTGCTGCTGTCTTTTTGTAGTGTTATAGAAATAATGGAAATGAAAATGAATTTACCCAAGAATATCATAAAAAAAGCAGCCAAAGCTGCGAATAATGAATTGCCGGAGAAATCCTGAGTCGTATAAGACAAGGATTATGAAGTATTTAATCAATGGAAGTGGCTTCTCTTCTCCTCGTACAATTAGCGGGTGTTATGATCCGCTCTTTACGCCCTAGGGCATAATGAATGTATCTAAGTCAAAATCAACAAATAATATACAAGTGAAAACAATTAAATAGATAAATATATATATATATATATATATATATATATATATATATATATATATATATATATATACATACATAGACAATTCGATGCTTCATGTCATTTAAACTAGATATATAACGTTTCTATGATTTAATTTTCATGAATTTATACTGACTATTCACAATTTGTTCGTAAGTAGCATAACTCCTAATTGATGAATCTCTCAAGGACCGGTATTCCATTTACTGTTTTATTACGTCCTAATTGGCTGCGATACTACTGGACAATACAATCGTAAATCACAAAAGAAACAGATTCCCTATATCCCCATATATATTTTAATATTCGACTTTCTTAATGGACTTTTTTGTCCCCCGATTAACGAATGTTGTGTTCCAAATGCGAACGCGACTCGACCTCGTAAATTGCAGATGATTCCCGCATACAATTTTTTTCTCACAAAATTGTCATCCGGGCAAGTACTCGCCCTTTTTTCCGTAATTGATTCGATATTATTGAGCTTATTGTTTGTCGTACGGCGAGTCGTATTCTATTGTAGAATATCTGTCAACTGGGTAAATTATTGTACTCAGCAACGATTACTTAGTCCTTGATTTATGGGAACAGTTATGGCTGTATGCGAATAAGGCTACATTCGGTCATTAGTGTTGAGAGAAATAATGTGAGCTCTTTTCCAAAAGTAGATTCATATATATATATATATATATATATATATATATATATATATATATATATATATATATATACAGGGTGTCCCACAATTTTTTAGACAGGCTATAACTCTAAAACGGCTGAAGATAACTTCATGAAATTTGGTATGCAGCAATTGGACGGATTTTACAATATTGCGAATCCCTCATGACGTCAGCGAAATCATCACCGTAGCTATGACGTCATGTCATTATAAAATATCAAATGTAAAAAAAAGGTCTTTTTATTCTGAATTCAACCATGTAATACACTTAGTATGTTAAAATTTATTAGTTATGTATTTACGATCAAAAGGAGCTTAACAAAATAAATAAAAAGTTTAATAAACAAATTTAATCACATGAAAATCAAGGCAATAATACCATTATTCTACAATTAATTTCAACACAAGCCTCAAACCTGATTTTCATGTGATTAAATTTGTGTATTAAACTTTTTTATTTATTTTGTTAAGCTCCTTTTGATCGAAAATCTCAACTAATAAATTTTAACATACTAAGTGTATTACATGGTTGAATTCAGAATAAAAAGACCTTTAATATGAGCAGTCACACGACCACCTTTACATTTGACATTTTATAATGACATGACGTCATAGCTACGGTGATGATTTCAAATTTCATGAAGTTATCTTCAGCCGTTTCAGAGTTATAGCCTGTCTGAAAAATTGTGGTAGACCCTGTATATATATATATATATATATATATATATATATATATATATATATATATATATATATATATATATATTTTTATATATATATATATATATATATATATATATATATATATATATATATATATATATATATACCCCATTCGCCTCGGTGTTTCTATGGGAAATGAAAAGAGTGGGGAAAAAAAATTCAGCACAGTCATATGTAGGTCCACGAGGAGCATATTCCAAAATTATTCTGAAATGTGTATGTGAGTGGCGCAAAAAAAATTTTATTATTTTTTATGGAACACCCTATATTTTTTTACATTTTTAGATACTATAGACCAAATAAAGGCAAGTTACTGTATTCCATATACCTAAAACTGACCGTTTCTGAGTTATTTTGATAAATTAAAAAATACAGGCTATAATTAAACAATTGTTTGCACCCTGTAACCTGTAACGAGCTGCTCGTAACTGATTTCACTGCTCAGCTGAAAGGTTAAAGTTAACTTCCACATAAAAGTTTTATTTCAATATTGTACAGAGTGGTGAAAAAAATTGCATCAAAGTTTGGTCACATTTTTTATGGAATAACTTCTCAAAGTTAAATAGAACATCCTGTATACGATGACATATTTTGACGCATAATTAGATTCCCTTCAAAACTATATCAGGGTTTCCTAGTCCTATCTCTTATGATTTCTACGCAAAAGACGTTTTTATATTCTATGATCTTATGACTAATTTCTTTATCTTAAAATGGAACATTCTGTATTGTAATTGAAAAGCATTTTTAAAATCTGTTTATTAAGGAACACGTAGATTCGCTGAAACAACGAGATTAAATTTTCAGAAATACGGTGTATCTCAAGCAAATTGTAGGCACAAGTATAAACTCAAATTTCGAATAAGAAGAGCGTTTCATTCCATACCGCAAAACATACATATTATGAAGGGTTCAGCACTCATTTCAAGATAAAGTTCGCTTATGCATCGAGAATGATAAGTATCTCGTTGAGCATTTGTTAAAAGAATAATTGTAAATTTTTCAATAAAATGAGCAATACAGGATGTTCCATTTTTAAGATAAAGAAATTACTGATAAGTAGAATAGAAAAACGTCTTTTGCATAAAAATCATAAGAGGGAACCCTGATATAGTTTTAAAGGGAATCTAATTCTGCGTCAAAATATGTGATTGTTATAAATGGCCTACTAGACGCATTTGAAAGCCTGAAAGTTGGAGATTTGAAATTTGGCACACGGCCATAGTCTATAGTGAACTATCTTTCTGAAATGAAGTAATCCCAATGGTATTTCCTGTTATACCGGAAGTCACTATCAACGTTTCTATTTCAAATGGAACTATATATTTTTATCATAGCCGTTGAACACCCTGCATGATTTGCTGCATGTTTCACCCAGGTTCTGTTAACTTAGTTGCTATGGATACGAAGATATAATAAATTTTATGAAAAATTGTGAGATCAAGTTACATCAAGTTGAGATCATTTATTGGAAAGCGCAATTTGTTGGCTATTGTCCGCTGGTTTTTCTGTTCATGATTCTTCTTGTGAACCCTTACCGCAAGTTTTTCATAGAATTTATTATATCTGCGTAACCATAGCTAAGTTAACAGAACCTGGGTGAAACATGTAGCAAATCATGCAGTGAGTCCAATGGCTATGATGAAAATACAAAGTTCCATTCGAAATTGGAAAGTTGATAGTGACTTCCGGTATAACCGGAAATACCATTGGTATTTCCGGAAGGAATATTCACTACAGACTATGGTTGTGCGCCAAATTTCAAATCTCCAACTTTCAAATTATTCAAATGCGTCTAATGGGCCAGTTATAAAAATCACTCTATATATATATATATATATATATATATATATATATATATATATATAGATATATGTTTATATATATTTATATATACTGGGTGTCCTATGACGATTAAGACAGGGCATCTCGGAACCCGAGATAAGTATAGAGAATTGTAATTTTGGAGTTGTAAATTAAAGCAATTGCTATAGGTAACTGTTTTTCATATTATGTTACCCAATGAGCTTTTTTTTGTCGGTCACGTGACATCAGATTCCAAATTATCAATGAGACAACTTATATATTTTGGCATTTTTATGTTCCTTCCTAGAAAACGATTCCAACAAACTATCACTCTTGCGGTCTAAGACGATTAATTTAAGAATTGCAGGTACTTCACTATCCTTTGTCCCGCAACGATTATGACAAACGTCTGAAACGTGCAATTGCCAAATTATTTAAGTCTAGAGTTACTCTATATTTATATTTTGCCTTGTTTCACTTATCACAAGAAATAGAGGACTGCCCAAATATGTAAATAGGGTGACCCTAAACTCAAATAATTTGGCAATTCCTCTCTTCAAACGTTTGTTATAATCGTCGTGGGACAAAGAATAGTGAAGTACCTATTATAGTTCTCAACTTGATCGTTTTATACCACAAGTGTGATAAGTTTTTGAAATCGTTTTCTTGGAAGGAACATAGAAATGCCAAAATATATAAAATATGTTGTCCTATTCATAATTTTGAATCTGATATCACGAGACCGACAAAAAAAATCTCACTGGGTAATATAATATAAAAAACAGCTGCTTCAATTGCTTTCATTCACAACCAAAAAATATTACAATTCTCTACTACTCTCAGGTTCTAAGATAATCCCTGTCTTAATTGTCGTGGGACATCCTATATATATATATATATATATATATATATATATATATATATATATACATAATAGTTTCTGCGTGTGGTTTAATTTGCAATAACAAGATATTGATAGTAGACGAAAAATTCTGGAAAATTCGTAAATTGTCGGAAATCATTGGAAGAGCATTCTTGCTGTGATAGAAATGAACTTTAAAACAATTGCAAAGTCAAAAAATAGAAAACTACGTTTCATCAATCTTTTTCGGGCTTTGTCGATCTTCAATTGCTAATTACATGGTTTTCAGTCTAAAAGCAGTAATGAGTTGTGCTTATAGTTGAAAGTAAGTGTTGCAAACCGTTTGATTAATGGCTTTCTGTTTAAAAGTAAAAAGTACTTTACTCATAATTTCGCCCAAGAAAGTTTTTATATTAGGTACACTTATTCTAGAAAGGGGTGGTTAGTTGAGTGGATGTTATCGAATAAGTTAGGTTATATGTGATTCAGTTTGTTGGGTTAATTTTTTTGATTAACAAAACTAAATTTGATTTTTCTACGTTTATTATCACAAAATATTTTGAAAAATATAACACTGCGATTGCAATTTCGGTCACTAGACCATCATCGGGCAGATTGAGTTAAGAACTGAATACAAAATAATTATAGATTTGCGCTTACGGGTGGGAAAGGATTATTGCAGGTACCTAAATAGACAAGAGGAACATATTTCAAGAAGGGCTAATCGAGTGAATTTCACAAATTGGTACAATACAATGTTCTTAGAAAAGTCATTATTGTTTAAATACACTAAATATAGGAGAATATATCAAGTCAATCTGGTCGTTCAGCAAGATATCTTTTGCATTATTATTGAGTTTAAAAATTTCTAATGATTCTAAGTAAGTAAGTTTGGTTCCTTTCGGTAATTTGTGCATGATTTGAAAATTATCTATTTGTGGAAATGGGTGGTGGCTTTCACGGCAATGATTTGAAAACATTTAAATCTTGTCTTGAACGATCGACCAGTCTGACCTATATATACTCCTTTACATACAGGACAAATCAACTTATAAACTCCTGAACTTTCAAATTTTGAAGTGATATCTTTGGCATTGAATAAAAATCCTGAGAGTTTTGTCTTAGGTTTGAAAGCAATTTTAATATTACATTTAGGTATGACATTAGCAACTTTTTCTGTTAGAGGACCAAAATATGTTAAAGATGTGAATTTTTCCGATTTTTCTACTTTTAATTGGGGATATATGCTGTTGTACGCTAGTTGATTACGTTTCTTGTTTATCATTTTATCTATCAAACTTGTATGAAAACCATTATTTGACGCAATTAGTTTTATAGTCGATATTTCTTTCGCTAAATTTGTTACGGATAATGGAATTGAAAACGCTCTGTGGATCATTGAATTAAAAGCTGAATGTTTATGGGAAAGAGGATGATTTGAATCCGACGGAATACATATATCCGTGAAAGTTGGTTCTCTATATATATCGAAACTCAAAGTATTATTATTATGAAAGATAGTTAAATCCAAGAAGTTTATTTGTCGATCCAATTTTTTTTCAATTTTGAACTTTATATTTGGGTGAATGCTATTAATATGTAATATTCAAAATATTTTGTGATAATAAACGTAGTAAAATCAAATTTAGTTTTGTTAATCATGTTAAATTATCACGTAGTAACGACGGATTCCATCAACTATTTAATTTTTTTGTTTTGCTTCATGCTATTTGTAAGAAAATTGAAATCTGTATATATAGTTCTTTATTTTCTTATATTAGTTCTTTCATTTATGACTTTAGATAAGTTCTTTTAAATATTCCTTAAAGTTCTAGGTATTTTTTATCTTTTTCTATTCCATGAATTTCGATGCCAAAAAAGTTGAAATTTAATTGTCTTTATTTGTATATTTCGTTAGTGATGTAGTTATGTGTTTGTTTATTTATTTGCTTCTAATGTTTACTTCAAATTTTGTGAAGTTTGTCCAATATTTGCAAATAAAAATTTTGAAATGTTTTCAAATGGATTGTTTCACTTTTTAATTTAGAATTACTATTCTTATCTGATATATGTTTTTTTAAAATGTTCAGAAGTTGGATTTAGTAGAGATGAGAATAATTTATTATCAGAATTGAATTCTGAAGAATAAGAAGACAGTTTATAATACGTCCTCCAAATACTGCGGATATCAAAAAAATTTTATAAATTTCTATTAGACATTCAATTTGCTTTTTCAATATGACTAAAATATAATAATTATGATTAAAAACAATAGTGCAAATTTTATTGTAGACTAAATTTCCACATAATTGCACAATAGTTGTGTTGCACATACACGAAATTCTTCGTTTCGAACCGTAATATCTCTCCAAGACCTTCGACCTTCGATTCAAGTTGGGGATGGATACTTCATGATATCTCGGAATTGCAAAATTCAAATTTTACTGAAATTCAATGAACTGGAGGCTATAGAATACAATACATTACAAAATACATCTAAGGCGTTGAATCTTATTTCATTGAAGCAATAACAGAAGTCTTTGATTGCCAAGTTTCATTCAACTCCCTCATGAACTTTGTGCAACCCCACTTTTAATATACACTTTCCTCTTCACTAGAAATTTTCGCCATCAAGATCAATCCCGTATACCGCGAGGTCGCATGGCCGAATCTCGAAAACGTCGACATGTGGACAACGAGTAGCTCTACTTAGCGCATATGGGGAGATTATGCGATAAAGTTCACGTTATGTAGAAGGGTGATCCCGCACAGATTACACAGTTTGCAGTTTGGATTTACAACCTCTGTACCCCATAACGTAAGCCCGTCGAACTTTCCATATCCTTCGGATTTGTCAGATTTGCGCGTCTGTTACGTCATTCCCGGTTTTTATGGCTGTTTTATTACCATAATAAAATAATAGATACTGTCATAATTGTATTCTAATAATCCATGATTATATATATACATACATATATATATATATATATATATATATATATATATATATATATATATATATATATATATATATATATATATCCGTAGCACTATTTTGATTCCGTACATTAGGCGTTAACACATATCATTTTGACTCCACGACCATTTTGACTCCGTATATCGGATGCAAAATAGTTTGGCCAATTTCTGCGAGATATAAATTACTCTATAAGCACGATTCTTAGTGAGATGCTTTCTGTTCGTCCCTTGAGTCTACCATATTATTTTGGTTCAATTTACTGCAACAAAACATACGTTATGTGTAAAAGTAAAGGAGACAAAATCGTTCACTGAATGTAACATAATAATCAATTTTTGTTCACACTCTATACGCGAGGGGCAAAATAAATATACGCTGAGGAGTATATTCATGTTCGATCCCTCACACTTTGCGTACTAATTTTGACTCCTAAAATCGGCAACACTGTGATGCAGGCAATCGTACATAAAATACACGGGAATCTTAATGTTTCCATGTAAGTGATTGCTGAAATGAAAAACTTAAGCTTACGGCATATTTCGCATTTGTGAAAGTGTTTCTCAATATTAAAACAATACAATTGTTTTATTATATTATTATTATTATTATATTATATACATTTATGAATGTTTCGTAGACTACTTAAATAAGGACTTTTTTATAACTGGTGTAATATTTTTTTGAAAATTTCTTGAATTTCCAGGCAGAAAAAATATTTATTGTACAGAGATTGTAAATTTTGAACACATTTCGTTATTGTTTTGCGAAACCAAAGGATGTCATTATCAATATATTAAGAATATTTATTTTCACATAAAGTGAACACGAAAAATAAGTTCAACAATAAAAAAATTATGGGTTATGGCCACATTTCAATGTTCCTAAGTCCAAAAAATTTAGTAAAAGTTGAATGAAAATTCAATAGCATAATGACTTTTCTGTGAATAACAGGAAACTACTGTAGCTACCGCAAACTAAGGACGAGATTTTCACTTAAATTTTTCTAACAATAAATGATTTCGCTGCATACAACTCCGTTATTTGTACCTGCAAGAGGTGAAAATGCAAAATGGTACTCAAGTCGTGTTTTCCCGCCCGATTTGGGCATCTAGCGAAAAAACAGTTTGTTAATAGTTTTGCCTAGTATATTCAATTCGAAAAAAATTAGGTCCATTTGAAATGAACAGTTAAACATAAGAAGAAAATCACTCTCTCAGTTTTTTCCATTTGTGAGATCTGTTCATTAATTTTGACTAATAAATCAGTATAAAATCTAGAGCAGTTTTCAAGCTGAATATTTCATATTTTTCACAATTCCGGAATTTTGCCGTAAAATACTTTCAAAAAGGTTATTCTTCATAAATAATTTTCATTTTTTACAAATCGACAAAAGTTAAAATATCAAGAAGTAATATTCAAAAAAACTAGCAATGTGTGTTCTTTTGTTTGATAATCACTGTAAATTAGTATGCGTTTTCATAAATTCCATATTATTTTGGATATTTATTTTACCAATGTTTAAATTAACGTTTTTTAATACGTAGGCAGCAGATGTACTACCGCGCGATATTTCTCGAATAAAAAATAATAGAAATCAACTTCATACACATTTCGGAATTCATTATAAAGGTTTTTGGCCCACGAAAAAAAAGATTATTGGGTAATTCCTTATTAGAAGCGTCTTTATTAGTGATAAGTTATTATTATTAAAAAAAGTTTACACTAATATAGTGGACACTAATAACAAATAATCATCGAAAAGTTTGAAGAAAATAGTTTTTCTTGAATATAGGGAAAATAAATCAACTTTTCAATGAAAAAAATACTAACCTCAAGAAGGAGTAATTTAGAATGATGTCATCATATTTAAGATAGGATCATTAATTTTTCTGTGAAAAACCAATTCATTTTCCAATGTATAGCAAATAAGCCCTAGGCTGAATTGTTTATAATATTACTAAAATCACACGCTGCATCGCGTTATAAATTATTCATTCTTCTTTACTAATGGACTTTTTGAAAGAAAATAAGTTTTTGAAGAGAAAACTCATTTTCTTCAAACTATAAATAATTGTGTTTCAATTAGTTGATTACTTTAACATGAAAATTACTATACATTTTTCTTTTAAATTACATAATAGAGCAAAATCAGTTCAATTTGATAAAAATATAATAAAGAGATTCTGATATTTATTTGTATCTCTTTAGAATTAAGTCAAGTATACTCTAATTTTTGTAATTATAACATAAATTAGTTATATACATTTTTCTGAATTAAAATAACATAAAAAATTTTGAATTTTCCTCAAATAAAAAATTTTCATGGAAAATTACATTTCTAATAGCTACTAAATCTTCAGCAAATATACTATTAAAAAATAGAAAAGAATTTTCTAGGTAAAAATTGTAAACATCAATATTAAAAAAAAAGATTATTGACAATTTATCAGCTATAGCTGTATTTGGAATTCAAATTTTATGAAAATTTTTTCTTTTTGAAAATTTTAACATTTTTGAAGTAATTTTTTTCAATTTAGGAAAACATATAACTGATTAATCTTATAATAACAAGAACAAGAGTATACTTTACTCTATTCTCAAGAAATTCGAATAGGTGTTTGATATTTTTTTAAATATAGGTAGGTAACTAATTTTGCTCTATAATGTAATTTATAAAAAAATTATAGTAATTTCCATTTTAATATTGAATCAATCAACAAGTGAATACACAATTATTAATGAATAAAAGAAATGAGTTTTCTCTTCAAAACTCTTCTTTTGTTTTTAACAAAAGCCATTAGTGAAGAAATTATAAACATTTTTATAACGCCCTGCTGCAACGTTTGTAATATTATAAAAAAATTTAGACTAGCGATTAGCCGCTATACATACGACATTGAATATTTTTTATACAGAAAAACTGATGATCGTATCTAAAATTTGTGGAATCATTTTTTCCAAATTGCTTTCCCTTTAGAGTAGTATTTTTTTTATTGATAAATTGATTTATTTTCCCGATAATCAAGAAAAACTATTTTCTTCAACCCTTTCGATAATTATTTATTATTAGAGCTCCTAATATAAGTTTATGCTTTTTGTAATATTAATTATTAATCCTCAATGAAGCTGTTAGGAATTAGCAAATAATCTATTTTTCCTGGCTTTTCACAATCTCCGAGCCCTAGTGTTTCGGCTAAGTAAAGAAATCACGGAAATTTAGAAATCTCAAAACTATAGGAATGCTCTCAGCGTTCGATAACTTAGTTTCGAAATACTTTTCATATGTGAGTAACTAACTGTTGGACGATAAACTATCACTTCAACAATTTGACTACTATCTGAAAACGCGGCAACGTTGACGGAGGCAAATAAGTCTTTATATGGAAATTAATATACAGAAGGAGGCAAAATAGTAGCTATAACGAACGAAAAGTATACGTATCCGGAGTCAAAATAGTAAGCTTAGTGAAAAGTTGCAGAATAGTCCGCAAAGTGAAAAATTTCGTATATTCAGAATTCGAAATACAATGATGAAAACTATATGACCTACTTTCCTATTTGAAGCTGATTCAATATTCACTGCATAAATGGCCATATCTTCACTCGTTGTGGTGGATGCAAATAGTCGCGATATGAAAGGAAGCAAAATAGTCCCAGGATGTAAATAAATATATATATATATATATATATATATATATATATATATATATATATATATATATATATATATATATATATAAAGGTGTGAAGGTTAGACGACTGTCTAAGTTAAAGAAGAATCACTTTGAATTCAGGTCAGCAGTCAACAAGGGGATGGGAATAAGGTGAACTCTTTTTTCTATATAAGCTTTCGAGCCATTTATTGGCTCTTCCTCAGGAACTCTACAAAGAATTGAAAAATTAACAATACTTAATCTGAAAAACACGCCGTTTCTTTGGACCATAACCCGGTTTATGATGCTGTGACTATCTTGGAGCATGAGTCTAATTCAAAGAAGAAAACTTTTCTCGAAATATCCAAAAAAACCTAATTCAATGAATTCCAGAACCGACATTGATAATCTTAACATAATCTATTCTCATTTACTCAGTCGCTCTCCTTATGAGACTGACCAACATTCATTTCAATAAATATCAAGTTGGAACCCTTTAGTTGTTAGTGTTGGTATTTTTCATCTCATTTTATGGTGGCAGAAAAGTCACTGTTAATCTATCATGCACATCGAATGTGTCCGTCAATTAATTCAATGTCAAATGTAAATTGTTATACACTTGTTTTATATTCACAATCATTTTTGATCGGAATTTTTAACTATATAGTATTGTACCAAGAGTTTTATCTTACATTATTCTATAAATTGAGGCAAGTGAAAGGAAATTCTAATCTCACTTTCGTTAGTACAAAGGCTGAAATGTTTTTCAGACTAAGTATTGTTCATTTTTCAATTATTTGTAGAGTTCCTGAGGAAGAGCCAATAAATGGCTCGAAAGCTTGAATAGAAAAAAGAGTTCACCTTATTACCTTGTTGACTGCAGACCTGAATTTAAAGTGATTCTTCTTTAACTTAGACAGTCGTCTAGCCTTCACACCTTTATATATATATATATATATATATATATATATATATATATATATATATATATATATATATATATATATATATATATATATATTTTAATAAAATCGAGTTTTTTGAGATTCAACAAGCCTGTTATTGCTAATAATTATCAAAAGATTATATATATATATATATATATATATATATATATATATATATATATATATATATATATATATATATATATACAAGTAGAGCAGAATTATCGGTATAGCCCGCTTATATGGAAGCAGCCGTTGACACGTGTTTCGGACTCTTTGGTCCTCATCAGAACGGCGTAGCCAAGCATTGGATTGAAAACTTGGAGATGAAAATAGCACAACAAACGAAATCCCCTGCTACGGAAGACAATCACACATTTGTGGCTTATTGTTTGAACTCTCCGGTTTGGGAGATTTGGTCAAACTTTGCCACGGAGGCGATTAATGCCATCCGCGAAATCTCAGACCGAGTAAATAAACAACAAAGAGTTTAGTCGCGGGAAAATATTAAACAAGTAGAGCAGAATTATTGGTATAGCCCGCTTATATGGAAGCAGCCGTTGACACGCGTTTCGGACTCTTTAGTCCTCATCAGAACGGCGTAGCCAAGCATTGGATTGAAAACTTGGAGATGAAAATAGCACAACAAACGAAATCCTCTGCTACGGAAGACAATCACACATTTGTGGCTTATTGTTTGAACTCTCCGGTTTGGGAGATTTGGTCAAACTTTGCCACGGAGGCGATTAATGCCATCCGCGAGATCTCAGACCGAGTAAATAAACAACAAAGAAATTAGTCGCGGGAAAATATTAAACAAGCGGGCTATACCGATAATTCTGCTCTACTTGTTTAATATTTTCCCGCGACTAATTTCTTTGTTGTTTATTTACTCGGTCTGAGATCTCGCGGATGGCATTAATCGCCTCCGTGGCAAAGTTTGACCAAATCTCCCAAACCGGAGAGTTCAATCAATAAGCCACAAATGTGTGATTGTCTTCCGTAGCAGGGGATTTTATTTGTTGTGCTATTTTCATCTCCAAGTTTTCAATCCAATGCTTGGCTACGCCGTTCTGATGAGGACCAAAGAGTCCGAAACACGTGTCAACGGCTGCTTCCATATAAGCGGGCTATACCGATAATTCTGCTCTTCTGCTTTAATATTTTCCCGCGACTAATTTCTTTGTTGTATATATATATATATATATATATATATATATATATATATATATATATATATATATATATATATATGTATATATATATATATATATATATATATATATATATATATATATATACATTGAGAGGTAATCATCTCTGACCAGTTGAATAATGAACAATCATTTACGAATTGAAACAGATTTTTTTCCTGAGAGTATATAAATTTCCTATTTTGCATTGTTCGAATCTCGTCTTCGTTATGGTCTTCCCTTCTGGGTCTCATTTAATTTTTCACAACTTGACACCATTCTCAAATTGCAGAAGAGAGCAATTCGTTACATGTTTGTACTGAAAAATTTTAAACCTTACTTCAAGAAAAATGGAATTTTACGCTTCCTTCTTCATATTTACTTGAATCTGTGTACTTGATTCATATGTATTTTCATGCCGTACCCTCGGTGTCACAGCACGGGTATTCCACCAGATCTTCGGGACATCATGTTCACCTATTCCTTCCTCTGAATCAACAAAAAAGTCCATCATTCACAATGCTAAGAAAATTTACAATTACCTTCCTAAGAAATTAAAATCTATAACTTCCTTGACCAATTTTCGGAAACGAACTAAATCTTATTTTCTTGTTAGACCTTATTACTCTATAAAGAACTACTATTGTGAGCATTGATTGATCGATATGGCCAAATAGAAAATAACACAGGTATCAACTTCGATTGAGGAGGATTTTACACTCTCGGTTCTATTGTAAAGTTTGTATATATTTTGTATAAAAATGTAATGTGATTTTTATTCTAATCGAATTATTAACTAGAGCCTAGTTCAGAGAGTGATTTTTATTTCTAGGTATTGTATTGTTTAGTTTGTATATTTTTTGATTGAACTGTGTTTATTTTCATGTTTTACATTATTTTTCGCTTTGTCAATAAAGTGTATAAACTTGAGACAATAAAGCATATTTTGATTGATTGATTGAATAGTTCAAATTTTGTTTGGCTTTTTTTGGCTGGAGGTTCATTGACTGGTTAACTTGCGTCAATGTTGGTTTACATTATAACATCAAAATAAAGAATAATCGATAATTATAGATTGAATTAATAGACCTTTTCATCAT
This sequence comes from Cynegetis impunctata, assembly GCA_030704885.1. Classification (NCBI taxonomy): domain Eukaryota; kingdom Metazoa; phylum Arthropoda; class Insecta; order Coleoptera; family Coccinellidae; genus Cynegetis; species Cynegetis impunctata. Next base: position 445,234 of record JARQZK010001485.1, on the reverse strand, counting down.
ATGACAAGCGCATGCGCAGCCGCCATGTTGAAAGAGCGGGAATTTAAAAGTTTCGTACTGTTTTGTACCATAATGGCTGGGCTAGCTATATTATCTCCGAAAATCTATCGATCATTGAAATGAATTATTGATGGTACTGTACTTTTTCACAATTCGGTTGAAACATATCATTGGGATCAATTAAAAAGGTGGCTTAAGTGCCACGGACGTTCTCAAAAAGGCAAAAAAGTGAACTGGTTGAGAGGTTAGCAACGAGAACAATATTATATTAATTCAAATATTATACTAACAAATTAATTTTGTCAGGGTTAAGAATTCTATACGAAATGAAGTACCTGTTGACAGAGGAAAATGGCTGGGCGTTTTGAAGAAAAGAAATGTGAACCATAACATCTCAAGCCATTAATTATCCGCAAGTTTGGTAACCATTTTCTTCAAATGATGTGCCAAAAAACTTTAATTATGGATGTATTCATCATTATTTAGTAACATCGTGTATAAATCATGATGATGATGAAAGTGATATTGAAAATGTGAACAATAATCAACACTCAAATGAAAATTATAGCACATCGAAGCTTAAATATTTGGATGCCAGTGAAAAAGATAGCTTACCCTGTACCAGCAAATTATGCATTAAATGCTTCAAAAAACTATTAAAATTTCTAGAACAAAAAAATAAAAATAGATGATAATTGTAAGCTTTTATTTTCAATACAATAACAGCAAAAAAATTATCAAAGTTGATACATGTATAAGTGCATTAATAGAGTTAATAAATGACTTTATTGTCATTTATTTATATATACAAATCTTTATAAGTTCAATGGAACTTTTATATACTTATGGTAGAGAAAATGTTTGATAATTTCTATCAACTATTTGTCTTGTTTTTCAATTTACACAATTATTACATTCTTTTGTATTTATCAGTCAAAGACTACAGGATTTTGAAAGTTAACCACACATGCATAAACAAATACAATTTGTGACATCATGGTATGCATATTCAATGATAAAACTGTTTGAAGAAGTCAAGTACTACTTCTCCAGGTAGCAAAAAGTCTGCAAGTTTCGATCGTTTAAATATCTCAGGATCTGATATTGATCCTTCATAAGCATCAGATACAAAACTAACTCAGCCATTCGGAGTATTGTAAGCTAAATCTTCAATCAAATATCCCATGCGCAATCTCAATGATACCAAAATTAACTATTGCTTTGATTGTTTAGATTTTTGAATACCCAATACTAAAAGTCTTCACAAGCTGGACCCAAAAATCTTGTAAAGCTATAGAATTCAGACATTTTTCCATGGCTGAACTTTTCGGTTGATTAACCTGAATAATTTTATTACATATTTTCACGAACTCGGTTTGACTTTCTCTGCTTCCAGTAGTTTTGATGGTTTCTTCACTGATTTCACTTCTTCCAAGTACAGCCATCTCCGAAGATAAGGAATTATCTGGAAATTGTGAATTGAAACACAAATTTTTATCAACAATACTGTGAACCTCTTCATGAACCGTTGATGTCTATAATAATAGAAAAGAGTTTTAATTTTAATCTATAGACTTTTACATTTAAACTTTACTTGCTTAGTAATGACAGTGTCAGTACAGTACAGTAGTATTTTTGTTGGTAGAGATCCATTTGTTTCTTCCATATCAACTCTTTTCTATTTGTTTAATAAACTGGTTCTTGCTTTCAGGACCTACAAACAAGATAGATGTTATAACTATAAACATCTTACTCATTGAATAACAATACCTTAATTGATCAATCAATTTGTTGAAATTCTTGATAGCTCAGAAGGTTGGGATTTTCTTCAGTTGGACTTTTTCCATGAAAATGTAGTGAACAGATATAAGTATCTTTAGTAACAACATCAATCGTTCGAAAACCTCTGTCACTTCGACCACATTTTTTCACCCATATATCACATTTTGAACATGTTTTGATATGTATTTTGCCTGATGATTTGATAATTCTTTTTTGATATTGTAGGCAAGGTTTTGGAAAATTTATGAAGTAATAAGTATTGGCTTCGAATGCCTTATACCCTGTATCACTCTCACATACTTCAAAACAACCGTTTTGTTGTTTCTTTTCGTACAGATAACATCACTATAGGTGACTTGAAAAATTTATTTTGTAATTAACACACTTCTTGTTTTATTTTTCTGTTACTTTACTGCAATTTATTTCATGTATTTAATAGTTGTTGATTTAAATTGTCTGAGCACAGGTATTTTAACATGCTTGTTTACTAAAAACAGTACGAAAAAGATGGCGGAAACTGACGCATGCGCACAAAAAAAAATTATGTGATGAAAAGGCCTATGTGAAAGATGTGTCAGTTTAGTTTTAGTTGTCTGTCAGAGAGGTGATTGTTTCGATATGTCATATGACGAATTTTCAGTCTCAATTTTTGTACTCTCCTAAAAATAATAACTTGTTAGCATGAGAATTTAGTTTGAGGATGATTGGATTGCATGCAGTATTTTTTGAGATCATGACCTGTTGTTCACTATTCTTACACTGTTGTAAGTCACCTTAAGTAATTGATATTGAAATTGTTGTTTTGGGCAATGTTTTGTAGAGTTATGACTCAAGGTGTGTTAACTCTTTTAGATGTTCTGAAGAAGTAGCAGTGAAGGTGTGAATGCTAAACATATGACAATGAATAGTACATAGGACAAATGAACGACCTTTTACTCTTATTATTCCTAATTATTCAATTATTGTTTATATATATATATATATATATATATATATATATATATATATATATATATATACAAAGAAGTTCTTCTTTATAGTTTCACTCCATGGTCCAGGATCTTGCAGATGGCATTAATCGCCTCCGTGGTCAGAGTTGTTTCACCAAATCTCCAAATCCGGAGAGTTCAAACAATGCACCACAAATGAGTGATTGTCTTTTGAAGCAAGGGATTCTGCTTGTTATTGCTGTTTTATTCCAGGTTTTCCATCGCATACTTGGCTACGCCATTCTGATGAGGACCAAAGAGTCCGAAACACATGTTAACGGCTGCTTCGACATATGCGGACTTGACCGATAATTTTGCTTGTTTTGTATACTTTTTCCCCGCGATAAGTTCTTCTTTGTAGTTATATATATATATATATATATATATATATATATATATATATATATATATGCATATATATATATATATATATATATATATATATATGCATATATATATATATATTATATATATATATCTATATATATATATATATATATATATATATATATATATATATATATATATATATATATATATGCATATATATATATATATATATATATATATATATATATATCAGAAAAATGTTATTAACTGGCAGTAGTTCAACTTCAACATTGTTCAGGTGTAGTAGTAAGAATAAATGATTTCATTAGAATATCGTATTGTCTTGCTATTATTAATGAATATTACACCGGTTATAATATTTATATCGTGAAACTGTATCAATCTCAATCCGCACAATTTAACCTATAAATATATTTTCTTCGAGCAGCAAACGATCGCGGTTCAAATGAGCCGGAAAATTAGCGTTTGGTTTAGAAAAAAATTGCGAGGCGGAAAGAAGAAAGACGAAGTACAAACAAGAACAAAAAATCCGCGTTCAGTTGGTCTGAGAAAGAGATGGAATGTGAATGGAAATCGCGTCTCATTATCGGAAACTGCTTTGCATAAAGATTCGCACGGCCGATAAAGTAGGGAATTATCCGAGCAATCAGAAATTGGGCACTTACGGAGTCGCGGAATTCGGTTCGTTGCTTCACTGAAAGGAAAATATTGATTTATGAACATGAAGTCGGCACGCAAAAAGTCGCCACTAGTTGCACTAACCTACAATAGAGGAAAAGTTTAGCCATGAATTTTTTCTATATTCCTGAAATGTCCATTTCAATTGATATTTTTATTCAAGCTCAGAGAATTCTAGAGTAATATAATAAACCAAAATTAATTTTAGGAATGATAATATTTTTTTCCGTCGACCTCTAAATAAAAGCTTACTTTAACGTACAAGAAATTGATCATTAATGACCCATTTTAATGTGCAATTTCTCCTATTTTAATGTATGGCAACCAAACACAGAAGTATTCAGCACGGAATAGTTGAATTATTCTGTGTCTGTACTGTTATTCCAAAGAGAAAAGGAATTCATAATTCAAATCGAAAAATTTAACTCTATGCAAAATAAAGTAGAAACTGCGGAAAAATTTTTATGCAATAATCGTTCGAAAGTAAATAACACTTCAGCTTCCACCAGTTTCACATATTCCTTATCGGATATTGTAGGTAATGTTAACTATTCAGAATGTCACATGTCTAATATTAATATTCCATCTATGAATTTCTCAAATTGTTCCATCGGGAGCATAAATATAAATATATCGAAATGAACATAGAAATTTATATTGTGTCAAGTGTATCTGTCATGCGAAATAAAAATTTATTTCAATCAAGAATTTATACTCAATTCATGATGAGGTCGACGGAAAAATCTTGTAATAAACTCGTTTATTAATGTAGCGATTAATGGTCTCGAACTATTAACGCGCTCGCTCCGCTCACGCGTTAAAATATCTCAACCATTAATCGCTCTCATTAATAAACTAGTTTATTAAATAACTATTTCCGTCGACCTCTGAATAAAAGCTTACTTTAACGTACACGAAATTTATCATTAATGACCCATTTTAATGTACAATTTCTCCTATTTTAATGTATGATTGTCATGGGCAACCAAACACAGAAGTATTCAGCACGGAATAGTTGAATTATTCTGTGTCTGTACAGTTATTCCACAGAGAAAAGGAATTCATAATTCAAATTGAAAAATTTAACTCTATACAAAATAAAGTAGAAACTGCGGAAAAATTTTTATGCAATAATCGTTCGAAAGTAATTAACACTTCAGCTTCCACCAGTTCCACATATTCCTTATCGGATATTTTAGGTAATGTCAACTATTCAGAATGTCACATGTCTAATATTCCATCTTTGAATTTCTCAAATTGTTCCATCGGGAGCATAAATATAAATAGGTATATAGAAATGAACGTAGAAATGTGTATTGTGTCAAATGTATTTGTTATGCAAAATAAAAGTTTATTTCAATCTAGAATTTATATTCAATTCATGATGAGGTCGACGGAAAAATCTTGTAATAAACTCGTTTATTAATGTAGCGATTAATGGTCTCGAACTATTAACTCTGTTATTATTAAACTAGTTTATTAAATAACTATTATTTCAATTCTTTCGTGTAGGTACATTATTATAATGCCTTTTTCTACTACTTTCCTCGAATTGATATCAGTTGGCATCAATGTTTCTAATATTTACAATCAAATTATAGAATGCGCCAGAATTTTTAGCATCTTCTTCTTAAGGTGCCTATTCGTTTCGAATGTTGGCTACTAGCATGGCTATTCTGATCTTGTTGACTGCTGCTTTAAAAAGTCCTGTGGTGGTAAGAGAGAACCATTTTCTAAGGTTGTGAAGCCATGAGATTCTCCTCCGTCCTGGGCCCCTTTTTCCAAAAATCTTACCCTGCAAGATAAGCTGCAACAGACTGTATCGCTGTTCGTTGCGCATAATGTGACCCAAATACTCCAGTTTTCGCTTCTTTACGTTGTTTATGATTTCACGTTCCTTGTCCATTCTGCGAAGAACCTCATCATTGGTGATTCTATCAACCCAGGAAATTTTCAGGATACGCCTATAGCACCACATCTCAAAGGCCTCGAGTTTCTTCATAGACGCCTCTGTCAATGTCCAGGATTCAACTCCGTAAAGGAGAACCGTGAACACGTAGCATCGGAGCAGACGGATTTTAGTTTTTAGTGGTAGAGAGTGACTTTTAAAAATGCTGTTCATTTTGGTGAATGCTGATCTGGCCTTTTCTATCCTCTGTCTGATTTCAACTGAATGATCCCATCGTTAACATTCGTTCCAAGGTAAACGTAGCTTGAGACGCGAATTATTGGTTGTTGATTAACTAGTAGTTGTCCAGGTGGTATATTATTCTTGCTGATAACCATATATTTCGTTTTTTTGAATGTTAAAGTCAAGGCCATACTCTTTGCTGAAGTCTGCGATACATGTAATTAGCGTCTGCAGACCCTCCAAGCTATCCGCGAAAACGATAGTATCGTCTGCGTACCTGATGTTATTCAACCGCTCGCCGTTTATGAGTATTCCCTCATAAATTTTAGCATAAAATATTAAAAACAAGGAAAAAAAAGTTCATTCATAATCCCAGTATCTTTGTGGTATAAAAGACCCATTCTTCCTCTTTGCACATTATATTTAACATGATTCAATATAAAGGATATAACCTCCATCCCTTCAAATTATCACAGTTGGAACGAAGTTCTTTTTTTCAGATTACGGTCACACAACGAAAAAGCACTTCAATTTTCTCTTTTTCTGTTTGTGTGCCACACGCACACTCGCACTTCGTTTTATAACAAACCATCAACATATTATATATAGTTTTCTCGTAATATAGCAACAGATGGTTGTCGGCAAGCTGTGAAAGATAAGATTAAAATAGGACGTGATTTATGGCGTTTGGGAGACGAAAATGTTTTCCTTGAGAAAACGTTGAATGTTCACAAAACTTGTCATTCTCTTTCCCGGCTTTCTAAACAATGGGAACTTGAGAATTTGTAACCAACCCCCTTTTTAACAGATATTTATATGCCCTGGCTAGCAGGGAGATTGGTTAACATTTAATGGTTCTTGGTTTTTCTCAGTAATAATAACACAGTGGGTAAAATGTAGGTATTTACTATTCTCTTAATACATAATTTTAATGAGACTTATCTTTTTATTGTTTTTCTTATTTAATTTTCCATTGACTTGTGATCTTCTTGAGGCGGATTGTACTTCTGATTTCTTGGTAGCTCCAGATAAGGTGGATTTCAAACTTCCTATAACTTGGATATTAGCTCCAGGTAAGGTAAGGTGACCTGACAACGTGGATTTTAATTCCAGACCAAGTGTCTTTAAACTCCAGACCAAGTTTCTTCAAACCCAGACCAAGTGAATTCAGACCCAGACCAAGTGGATTCAGACCCAGACCAAGTTTCCAGCTCTAGCCAAGGCTTCAAACCCAGACCAAGTTTCCAGCTCTAGCCAAGGCTTCAAACCCAGACCAAGTAGCTAAAATAATTCGGGGCAAATCAACATACAATCTCAAACTAAATAGGCTCCAAGAATTTCTGTAGGGTATCGATGGCCAATTCAAATTAACATTTAGATTTGTCTCAAGCAAAAATGCTAAGAAAGACAGCATATGTTCCAACATTAAACTGAACATAAGGTATGACCTCGTGAAATTTACCATCATTAACCTACAAAAATCTTGTGTTAAATTGAGAGAATTAAACAAGCAAATGAATTAGAAATATTTTAAATTAAGAAATGTGAGATGATTATTTCAATATAGAAAGATAACTAATTTAATATAGGTAAATGAAAAAAATGAAATGGCGGAAAGATAAAATACGGAATCAATTCAGATTTTCAAGACAATGCATTAATACGAAATAGATATAATTCTTCTCATAACTTACCGTCTATCAGACGCCACAGATACTCAATAAATTTTACTAAAATTTAACAAACTTTCAATTTATATTGAATATAATTCTAATATCTAGCGATGTTATTAGTTCGACAACCAGCTGCTAAAAGAAAGAAAGATTCTTCATTCGACACTAACTAGATACTCTCTTTCTACGCAACTCATTAATCATAGAGCAAAGGAAAGTGAAGCGTGAAACACGGTACCTAAATGAACAATTCAGTACAAAATGCAGTGGCTACAGTCACTCAGTGAATTGACCCGTTACAAATTTTCTAATACAACTATAAAATTATGAACAAAAATTTTTAACTGTAGCAACTACTTTCTACTTCGTTCCTGAAGGGTTTCCCGATCATATACATTTTTTTCAATCTGAAATTCTAATTGAAGATTCTGATCTAGTTAATGAATAATTGGAAGGTTTCACTAAAATATCAATCAGCAATGTGTGCGGAAAATAACTACTTCTAATCAAGTATTCACAAAAAAGTGTTACTCACAATTCAGACACGGCATGACATAGCGCTGATGCTTCATTGTTACTTATACATGAGCTGTTAATCGAACCTACCACTCGTATCGTGTTTGATGAAAGTCGACAAAGATTTTCTATGAACATATTTTCATTAAATCATTGTTTGTTACCATTTTCATGGAATGATTAACTAGAGCCTAGTTCAGAGAGAAAAATATTCGTCCTAAATTTATTTAGAGTAAATTAAGTTCTTTGTTTTTGAGAAAAAACACAAATGTTACTAATATGCTTCGTGTGACTCCTAGGACCTGCCCATCCTACTAGGATACAAATTATTAGATAGGTCTTGGTAAGACCGCAAAGTTTGGCACGACTTTTTTCTGGGACAGGAGGGATCTTAAAGGGGTACTACATTTTTTGTATCACATGATTTTTTCCCTGTCTTGGACGGAAAGAGCAAGGATGATGAAATTTTAACATGGAGTTTCTTATGTCGTTATATCGGACATGGCCTCCAGATTGGTACGCTTGGTTAGCAGATTACTAAAGTCCAAACACCTACATTGATGGGCACTCTTCAGAAACATGCTATCATCATTGTCAGGGCACAATCCCGATACTTGTAACTAGACCAAATACATTCCTCATATATTGCCCTACAATGCTCAATCAAATCAAATCAAATCAAATATTTATTGGTACAAGGCATAAGATACAATGCGTATACAAGTCACATACGAAAAAGTAATAGGTTTCAGAGAAAAAAAACTTACTAGCTATTATAATTAAAATATTGGTAAAACTTTCTATATCCTAAATACACAGTAAAGACATAGGTACACTTGCCGAATCTTACAACAAAAAAAGTACAACAGTCAATACACACATACGAAACTTCAAAATTATTGCATGTCACAAAAATCATTGTGGAGATAGTCCTCAAATGAGTAAAAGGCTTTATTAATTAAATAATCTTTCATTCTGGAAATAAACTGCTTAAACTCTAGCACCCTTATGTGGTGTGTGGCAGGACATTGAAAGAATCTAATGCAAAAGTAATCAGTGCCCCCTCCGTGTTCTCTCGACAATCTGTGAAAATCAGGGAGTACTGTCCCTGCCGATTGCGCGAGTTACAATGCTTATCGAATATTTTTCATGTGAGGAGAGAAATGGGAGAGGTTTTTTCTAATATAAGGCAAGACAGTGGTAAAATATATACACAGATGGAAAAGTAAGCACATGAAGAGAGGCAAAGTACCGACGGCAACAAATCCCGCATACCCAATCTCAGCCAGGATCCGCACACATCTCCTCTGCAGACCGAAAATTTTCCCTGCCATGAGCACTATGACCCCCAACTTAAAAACTGCACTTAGCGACATTTGAGATGAGAAGTAAGCATGATAGGCCAAACATAAGAGTAGGGAGAGACACATTATGAGAAAGTGCCCTAATAAGAGGTAAATAATTTTTGATAATCTTCCGCTCAGTTGGATAACATGCTCCCTCCCAAGTAAGTCCAGGATCAAGAATAAACTCCAAGAAACTTTGCATGAGGATCACAGGACAAGGTTCAGGCCTATTTCGTCGGAGAGTTGAAGTTCAAGTTCTGAGTCTTTGGATCTGTTAAGGCTAAGCTGATTGGCAGCAAGCCAATCAATCAACAGATTGGACTGCATCTCACTGACAACATCAGTCAAGGAATCAGTGGATGATATGTAATTGTTTTGGTCGTGTCATCAGCAAAAAGAATGAGCTCTGTCCTCTGCCTTGACAACTTGACAGATCGTTTATATAAATAAGGAACAGAAGGGGACCTAGCAGTGAGCCTGGGGAACCCCACTGTCAATGTTCAAGGTTTGGAGATTTTATTGTTGTTAAAGTAGACAAATTGGATTACGACCGCAGTAAGGTATGATTCGATGAGAGATATACTCACAGTTGAGAAATTATAGTGGGCCAGCTTTTTAATCAAAATTGAGTGTGAGACACAATCAAAAGCCTTTGTGAGGTCAAAGAAAGATGCATATGTGTCCAGACCTCGTTCCAGTCCATCCACAACAAGGTCCACCAGACCATTAATGGCCAAAGTTGTTGATTTTTTATTACGAAAACCATATTGCCCAGTAAGAAACAAATTGCTATGTTCAAAATAAAAATTCATTTGGTTTTTTAGAATGGACTCAAAAATCTTTGAAAAAATAGGTAAAAGGGATATCGGGCGGTAATTGGTAACATCATCCGGTGAGCCCTTATTTTTGTAAATGGGTATTACCTTTGCACTTTTGAGAGGTGCACCATTTCGGTCAACAGACCATTGGAATGAATTATTTGACTAGAAACATCAGTATACTTCTCGATTCTTGTCATAGTTCTACCCAAATCTTCATATAATAAATGGAAATACACTTGTATTTGTCTTGAAGAAGACCAAGCATTTATAGTAGCTATTAAAAAATCCTCGTTACGTTTATAAGGAGTGTTGTCATCTTTAAGCTACAGTTCCACCAGAGGAACATGTTTCTCCTTGTTGCCAAGGGTAGAAACTTATGGTAACATACGTAAACTTCTTGTCTCCACTGAAGTGAAGACTAAAATTGTCAATAGTTGCATATTATTTAGTAGAGATAATCAACATTTGTTGACGAAACATAAAGACATTTTAAGGAAAATTTAGGAACATTTTGGAACATTCACACAAACAAGCAACAAATTGTTCCACAATGTTCCTCACTGAAAATCTGTGACACGAATATTTACTAGTTGCGTTCTCGATACACTGCGATAGCAACACGGATTTTTTCACACGTTTCCTATTTTCATTTGAAGTTTACCGCCAAACATGGAAACCGACGACAAGAAGGAACAGTCAACATTTGTTGCCGAAAAATAAAGAAATCTATAGAAAATTTAGGAAGATTTTGGAACATTTACGGAAACACGAAACAGCAACAAAAATGTTCCTCCGGTGGAATCGTAGCTTGAAGGGTGACAAGTAGAAACAGACAACATTTGTTACCGAAACATAAAGAAATTTTAAGAAACATTTAGGAACATTTTCTGAAACACCCAACAGCAACAAAAATGTTCCACAATGTTCCACAATGTTCCTCATTGTTCCTCTGGTGAAACTGTAGCTTTAGAGTTTCGAGTACATACGCCCCATGGGACTCTGGCTCATATCCACCTGCAATTAGATCTAGAAGCGGCCTTCGGCCGTCCAAGAGAACGCCTATGCATAAAAAATATTCAGAGTCACGAATAAATTATAAATATAGTAGTATAAATAATGAATTTATTGTAAATTTATTAGGGGAGACCGGTGTCAATTGTAACAGGTGTCGAAAGTAACATGGCCGATAACAAGGACATCTCTATGAATTTTAGTGAAACACGAGTGACAAATAGAGCAGAGAGCTATTCGGTAGTATGTCATTCAGTTAGTTTGACCGTTACGATAACGCCGGCCGTTTAGTAGACGAATGTTTATAAAACGCTGAAAGTGAATATCCGAGGTGCCACAAATTGTTTTTTCAAGCTTGAAGTCTTTATAGTGACTATATTTCAAGGTAAGGGTTGGCTTTATTATAGTTTTAGCTTTATTTATCAGTGGCTATTTGTTAACTGCTTCGTATAAAAAATATAGAAATTTAATCAACATAATTCAAGGTTGTAAGGTGTCGATTGTAACACGTGCTAGGGTGTCGATTGTAACGTGTCGATTGTAACGTGTTCAGCTCACGCTGAAAAATGGTACAACCCGGACCACGGAACGCCGAAAGGGGAATGATACCTAAAATTATTTATGAAGAAGGAGCTAAAAACGTGATTGATAATAATCAATCAGTTAGAAAAATCGCTAAAGACTATGGAATGTGCCATGTTTCATCAAACCGTTTTGTGAATGCTTTACGTAATAACGTGGAGCGTAAAGTGGGATACAATCCTCACAATAAAGTATTTAATGTAGAGCAAGAGTCACTTCTTGTAAAATACTGTAAAAAAGCTGTCGATTCGTACTTTGGGCTCACTACGAAGTATAAATTAACGTTTCAGTTTGCATTTGCTAACCGGCTCAATTATCCTCAAAAATGGAATGGAACAGAACAGGCTAGTGAAGATTGGCTAGCAGCTTTTCTCAAAAGAAACCCTTCTCTAACACTTCGCACCCCTCAAGCTACCAGCCTTGCCGCGCCATGAATTTTCAATCGATAGAACGTTTCCAACTTTTTTTGATAAACAACTCCAATTGTATTGGAGAGACATTCCTTTTTGAACCGTAGAATATTTATAATAGGTATTGATGAAACCGGTCTGTTTCCACAGTTCAAAAAACCAGCAAGGTAATAGCTAGAAAAGTAACCAAAGCAAGTTGGCTCCAGTGACATCCCAAGAGCTTGGAACACTCGTTTACTCTACTGTGTGTGGCTGTGAATGCAGTTAGGTAGTATTATTCCCGCCAATGTTTGTAATTCCCCGAATGCACTTTCAAGGATCATTTCATTTAGAAATGGTCCTGTTGGATATGTTTGCACAAACTGTAATTCTGATTTCTGAAGGATAATTAAATCATTATATTCTTATTCTTTTAGTTTTCATTATATTCTTTTTCTTTTTAGTTTTCTGTATATTCTTAATTCTTACTTTAAATTTTTATGCAATGCCATATTTTATAAGTCTTGTGTAAAAAAATAAATTTATTTTTGAAACTTCCTTGAATACCCTGTAACTATCCATGACTGTTACAATTGACACCACACTTGTTACAATTGACACCAAGTCGGTGTCAGTTGTAACAGTTGTCGAAAAATCCTGGAAAATCCATTAACCTGATAACAACATCACTTTTGTGAGTTTTAATTTTTGAAGGCAATAGCCAATTTAGTACATAATCTTATAGAAATGAAATCATCTTTTCAAAAAGTAAGATTAATTTTAAAAAAATTATTAAGTAAATTTTGTTACAATTGACACCGGTCTCCCCTACCTTACTACTCAGACGTGGGATAAAATTGGAGTAACATCTAAATCATCACGATTAAATTTAGTTCTCTCAATATTCTGAAATTCTCCTCCATCTCTCACACGATATCACTTCTGTTCTTTGTATTGCGATCCTTTAATGCCAGCTAATAATTCCGGGAACAAATTTTCAGTCGCTCTGGCGTCTCGACGCTACCTGCGAGCGAACAACAAAAACGCTGGTTCTAATTAGTCTCAAATCTTCATTAGGTGCGAATCCAGCGTTATACACCGATAATTAGATGGAGTTACTCGAGACTGCCTGAGGGATGTGTTACATTTTACTAGGATTCGGTGGAAATACATACAAGATATTAATTAGATGCAGCTTTGGTATATGGAATTGGATGTAGGAAATTTTGAATATATCTATAGATTTAAAGGTAGTTATAGATGTGGAAGTTGGATATTTTTGAAGATTATGTAAACCAAAAGGAAGTAGGTAATATTCCATACTTTGTCTTTATCGCAAGAGGACATTTCAATCAATCAATCAATCAATCAATCAATCAATCAATCAATCAATCAATCAATCAATCAATCAATCAATCAATCAATCAATCAAAAATATACTTTATTGTCGAAGATAACAATCTTATTGACAAAGCATGGCAAATAATACAATATGTAATGTAAAGGAGTAAAGTGAAGAAACAAATAACACAATATTCACACGATATCACATTGTCGAAACTTAAAAAAGATTAAAATATATCACAGATTTAAAATTGAAACTGAAATATAGGATATTGATAAAATAAAATAAAACACAATATCTATATAAAGTAATGGAAGATGGTTATACATTTTTTTGCTTTCATACATGATAGAATTTCTAGTTAGGCTAGACTTTGGTATAGGTAAGGGAGTACTGGATTGGTTTCTTGTTTCATACCTTCTGATTTCATTTATAGATAAAGTCTGCTTTCAGACACTTTATATCTAAATTTAAACAGAGTTTTTATCGATTTTAGACTGCTAACTTATGGTTGTGAGAAGTCTTATGGTTTTATTTTATCACTTGTATTCGTTCCAAAACGATTCGTAGTAGAGGAAAATTTTTTATGGAAAATAAACTAAGAGTATTTCTGTTTTATTTAACATAGTGAAACATTATCAAGTTTGCTTCGAAGAGATATTACCCTGAAAAATGGTATGTTCGATTAAGGTCTCCACGAATATAAATATCATAAGACATGAGATTTTTGTCATTAACCCAACACCAGCCAACGTCCCATTTTTGGGACGCGCCATTTTTGCCAGATTCCTTCAAAGCTATCACAGAAAACTAGAGTATTTGATAATGTCATTTAGGTCAAAGTATGTACTTCATATATTTATAGTCAGATGTCTCACAGGAACAATAACAGAAATTAGACTGATTCAACAAGTCGGCACTTGCCTGGTGCGTTGGGGTTGTCATTCGTTATAGTGATTTCAATATATTTCTGTCGACAAAATTATAATTATACCATTGCAGTTTTATTGTTCAATAGTCTTTTTTTCGATACGGAACGGAATTGAACTGACTCATATCATTATCTGTTGCCAATTTGTTGCTAATTTTGTTGTCCCAGTTTTGGGGCATTGGCTGGAAGTGATAATTATGAGTAGCAGAAAATGTCTAACTGTCCGTGACATTGACATCATATTTGAAGATCCGGAATTTTGATAAGATATGGATATTGAAAATATTATTGTAGCAATGATTCCTCCAGACCCGGAAATTCTAACCGACACAGAAAATTTTGAAGAGAATTACCTAGAAGGAGAAGAAACAGTGGATGTTGCAGGTACTATGGAATTGTTTAATTCTAACCCTGCTGACGAATCCGAGTTTGAGAGTGACAACGAACCATTATCAGAAAAAATAGTGAAGTGGACTAAATAAAACAGCACAAACGGTGAGAATTCCATTGCAATAGTGACAATACTCCATCGTAAAATTGATACAAGAATACAATTCGCATATGGGCGGAGTAGATATGTTAGACAAGCAAGTGTCTCTTTACCGAACAAGAATTCGTTCAGGGAAATGGTGGTGGCCTTTATTCACCCAAGTGTTAGATATATCGGTGACAAATACTTGGAGACTTTACCAGATTGTAAATCACCAAGAAATGGCTACTCTGCTAGAAGTACGTAGGAAAAGAGACCACCCCCACAAAAGTCCAAATTGATGGGAGGAAGAGTAAGTGTGGACATAAGGTATGACCAAATGGGTCATTTAGTTATTTCTATAAAGAAAAAAGAAGATAAGCATTTTGTGAAAAAAAAACCACCAGAATTTGTGGAGAGTGCAATGTACGACTACATGATATCTGCTTTCTACCATCCCATAAAAAATAATTTTTTTTACCAAAAAGTTTTTATTAAAATTTGTTCTGTATATAATTTATGTGAGTCTATTGAACACATTTTGTTATTGAAGTAGCTGAAAGTCCCTTTTGTCTTGTTTATTCTGAATATATTATTTTATCCCCTTCTAGCCATCGTCCCAAAAATGGGACGCCATTTTTATGCGAATTGAAAATTATTTTTTTCCAAAATTTCATTGTTCAGTCTTTGCTGAACACTCAACAACCAGTCTATACAGAAAAATTAAATTTTTTAATCCTCTTTGAGTTCTGGCTGGTATTGGGTTAATGAATTTTCCATACCGACAACATCAAAATGAATTAGTTTATTGTTCCATTTGATTTGTATACAGAACAGTGAAAATATACAGTTGATATTTTGAACTTGCAGAAGAACTCCAGAAAATGATTAATTTCCTTTTCCCGAGAATTTCTTACCGAAAAGAGACAGATATAAAAAACAATCTGTTATGGAAGATTAAATGGCATAACAAAAATACTCAGGAATAATTGAAATTCCATCGGTTTTTATTTGTTTTCAGACTGTAGGCAATACTGAATTATTCCGCTCTGCGGAGCGCCCCATATCTATTAAACAGAAAGCGAACATAATGATAGCAATTTTCGGAAAAGCGTGTGGGGGCCTGCTCGAGAAGAACGCGAGATTCGGCAGATCGAGGCGGAAGTAAGAGTGAAATCGGTGAAAATCACTACATCCATTCTGTGTTACAGGTCTGTATTCGGATTTTCAATGAGGTATTCGGTACACTTTTCAATCGTATTTTCCCTGAAAAAAAAAGTCCATAGTGAGGTGCGGCAATGATTGTTAATTCCTGAACCACAGTTTTTGAAATTTTTTCATATCTCAAAAATTGTGGTCTAAGAGTTATAGACCGGATTGAAAATTCAGTATATATATATATATATATATATATTTATATATATAATATATATGATATATAATATATATATATATATATATATATATATATATATATACATATTCATATCAAACAAACCTCCTAGCGGAGCTGGTTATACGAGTTCATGAAAACATCGAAATACTTCCATATACCTTGACGGTAATTCAAATAAATGTCCCTAGTTTACTTCATTTATATATATAATATATATATATATATATATATATATATATATATATATATATATAATATATATATTATATATATATATATATATATATATACATATATATATATATATATATATATATATATATATATATATATATATATAATATATATATATATATTATATATATTATATATATATATTATATATATATATATATATATACCTATATATTTATTGTTCGTCCAGTACATTTTGATATCTTCAGTGGTCTCCATCAGATCAAATGAGCAGAAATGTGATAACTGCGGTTCTTTTTGGATTGTAGCAGAATAAAATTGTCAAAATGTAGATTAATTCAGTCAAAACTTTCTAATCTTTGGGAAAGGTAATGACGAAGAGATGCAAGCAGTAAAATAACTGGAAATTAAGTATAAATAATATATCCGAAATTCAGCATTCTAGTTTTGGACATACAATCTCAGAATAAAGTAGGAATATTGAGAATGTGTACGTGGATTGAGGAAGTTTTTTTTTCTTGAAGTACAAACTTCTTTCATAAACCGCTGCTACCTTTATGCAGAGATTTCATGTTTTTCGTTGATTTTAAGGTTTAGCGCACCTCCACAGATTCTGCTGATTGAGTTAGAGGGATGAAATTGTGTACGTGGGATATTTTTAAGTTAACGCAACATCTTTTTGGGTTTTAACATTTTTTCCTAATCTAATACGAGTGTATTTTTATAAAATGTGCAACTGCAATGTTCCTATGATTTTGACCACCCGTCCAAGAAAAGCTTTTGCCAATCATAGAGTTCTTGTGGATATTTGAAGTTTCTATTCGGATGATTTGAATATTATTAGTAAATTTTCAGGTATTCTTTCATATTAGCAGTGTAATTTATGTGTTTTGCAGCAGCATGAATTCAGAGGAGAAATTCAATGAGGTCTCCAAATCTTCAAGGTTTCAGAGAATTAACTGCAATTTCCCTAAAAATTATGTATCAAGACTCTAACTTAGCTTTTATAGAATTACTCCGATTAAATAATAACTGCATTATCGGCAAAATTATCATTCGAATGAACAAATCTTCTGGACATTTTTTCGTCTAGCAAAGTTTGATTCAACTTGTCGCATGTTAATCCAGCCCTGTTTGAGGTCTCTAGCTCTTGCCATTCTTGTCCATATGTCTGATTGCCAACCTCCCTGCGAGGCATTTTTTATACGCTGCGTGCCTTATCTCCACTCGCACTGTCTTAATTAAGGCCTTTGTGAGTGCGATTCCGGCTGTCTGTCATTACTATATTCCGGCAAGGGACGCCCCGGATTCCAAGCCAGACATCTTCCGACATACCAAAATTTTCCCGTACTGATTTGTAGAGACGCCTCTTTAACTCCCATTATGTATTCCACAGCTCAAATGTGTGAATAGTAGCAAGTAGTAATATGTATTGGAATAAAACACAACATTCAAATAACCTCCCCCAGGAATGAAGATACGCTTGACCAAAATTTTCAATCAAAAAAAAACAATAACTTATACTATATATTCTTTATTGAATTAATCAATTTAATGTATCAATTTGGACGACAAAATATTTCATTTATTCTCATCATATATTAATTATATATGCCCAAACTTACTGAAGTATTTAATGATTGATGAAGAGAAGTCCTTGCATAAAATTAGATGAAATATATTTCGAGAATCAAATTAAAAACATGCTGTCTTAATTTCAAGGATATATCAATACATAATCTCTACATATATTTCAAGTTATAAGTATTAATTAGCCAATTCTATATAGTATTTCGGTACTGAAATGGAAGATACTGAGGTTTTCATCAATCAATTATTACAAAAGTATAAGAAAACTTTTTAATATGATTAAAAAAGACAAAAATTTTGCAGGTCGATTTGCCGAACTGAAAGGTGAAAAATCGAAAAAGAGGTGAAAAAATAAAACGAAATAGAATATCTAGCTATACACCTAGTAATCCGCCCAACCGTTGTTATGCTTGTTAAAATCGAATCGGTAATTCTAGAGACTTATTATATAGTTTTTATATATTACTAGTTGCCTGGCCACGCGTTGCCGCGGCTCAAATTATTTGATGCAAAAAGACGCCACACTAGCAACCTTGCCACACATTCTACAAATTTTAATTTTACAGAAATTAAACAGCTGATTTTCATAATTCTTTCATATAAAAACATTCTCTAAGAAAAAGCACTCAAGTGTGTCCAATTTTGAGGCAATCGGTAAAACAGTGGTGGAAATTAGCGACCTCATCATGAAGTTATAAATATCAATTTTAATGTAATGTTTATTAAAGCAATAGTGAGAAAATCAGTTGTGATTTGTATTGGTGAACAATAAGAAATATGTCAATTCAACCAGCTCCCTTTAAATTATTGAAGAATTTTTATTCATGGTGTTTAATTTTTAGCTTATAAACCGATAAGTTTGAACGAAACACCTACAGAAATGCCTGAAAAATTTGTACGTGAAAATTTCGAATAATTACACTCATTAAATATAATTTAATAATTCAAATGTTATTCAGTGTTTGTTATTTGAAACGGAAGTTATGTTAAACTGAAGGAATCATTCGTCTTTTAAATAATTCACTGAAAATAATATTCGTTTAAAATATTGAATTTCACATTCTGTTGAGGAGTTAATTTGTCAAGAAACTAGAAATATATGTCTCTTAGATTGTGATACTAATTGCCCCCAGTGAACAGAGGAAAAACAGAAGAAAAGGGGAAACCTCGATCTGATAACCGTCTCCAGTAGCGGAAAATAATTACCGACTTTTTCCGGAAATCTCCGGACGAATCACGCGCTAAGCTCATTAAATTCGAAATTTATCATTCTCCGGCATCGCAATTGGCAAATTGATATTAATTCTCTCCTTATGGCCGTACGAAACATTTCACTAATTCCCAGTATATCAAAACCATTTCCCATCTTTTTCCGTTTCCTTCTATTCTTTTCTCCCCCTTCCGTAACCGGTTATCGATTCACGGGGCCTCCTTTCACATGTCATATTGCCCAACTATGTGAAAAACAAACAGCATTTGTTTCTCTGTTCTTGATATAACTGTTTCTACTTATTCGTTTTCACGGAAGTTTCAATTTTGAAACGAAATTCTTACCGCACGTTACACTCCAGGCGAATAGAAGGTACCGTAAAATGGGGTGAAATTGATTTTGTGGGGTGAATTGATCCCTAATTCAAATTTCAATATTATTGCATTTGGCGGTTGCAATATGCGAAAGTAGCAACTTTGCAACCTTGTTTCATTTAGTTCAACGAACAACAAGAACGTGGTTGTGGTTTGTTCGGAAAAATATTAAAGTTTTTTCAAAAAATAAGTTGACAAAGTGGTCCTACATTTCCGTCGTTTTTGGTACACCGAGAACTTTCCAAGGTATGTAGAAAACCCTTTGTTTTTATGCTCATTTACCTATAATATCATAAATAGTGATGTTTGGTTATGTATTGCATGCTGCCGGTTTGACAATGTTTAATGTAGGAACGCGGGAAATTCAAAATATCACTCGTGGGGTGTAATTGATCATAGCAGTTGGGTGAAATTGATCACAGGTGTAGGATCAAATTGATTGCCTTTTTAAAGTAAAAATAGGTAATTTTGGCACTCATACATATTTTTTTTTATTTTAGGGATCTAACCACGACCCGAACTTATAGAACTTATAAAAAATAGCTTGGGCCGAAAAGTTATAAAAACTACTCTGACGAGAACGTAGAACGTGCCCTTGAAAAAAATTGTAGATCATGGATGGGGCATACGAAAAGCATCAAAAGAATATAAAATTCCATATGGAACTCTCAACAACCGGTATCATGGACGACGTGTTGGTAAAAATGGTGGCCAGTCTGTTTTTTCTACAACGGAAGAGAAATCTTTCATTAGGGCTATTTACACGTGTGGGGAATTGGGATTCCCTTTGACACTATTAGATGTTAGGCAACTTGCCAAAAACTATCTAGACAGTGCGTGTCGCACTGTAGAAAAATTTCAATATAATTTACCAGGAAGAGATTGGGCCTATTCTCTCCTGCGTAGATATAAAGATGATGTGTCCCATAAATTGGCAGCGAACATCAAACGTACCTTTATGTGTTTTCTGGGTTTTGTTTAATCATAGTTTTGTTCTAATAGTTTATTTTTGTCAATAGATATTTAATATTCCACCAAAATCACAGATTTAGAGATTGATCAATTTCACCCCTGTCATGAAATTATATTATAACTTTTTTGTGGCCAAATATAATTTCGTCCTAGTTTTTGTACGTTATTTCTATGCATTTAAATCCATGTGATCAATTTGACCCCACTGTAAGTGTAAAATTGAATCGGTGATTGTTGAAAGGGTACTAAGTCCAAAAATGAAAGTTTTGAGTAAATTGAAAAAATATGTTTAAAAGTTATTTATTTCATTTCATTGATACATGCAATCAGCGTAATAAAAGTAAATGGGTGAGGAATCATTTATCTACAGAGAAATTCTTATTATTTCCAATTTTTGTATTTTTTATTATTTTTTTAAAGCAAGGACTTAGTTCCATTCAACAATCAGTAAAACAAAATTAAGTAGTTATGATTAAACTAATATACTTGATTGGAGAAATAACACATAGAAATGAACAATAATTCTTACAAACATACCAAATGATAAACAAGTAACTACTTATGAAGCAAAAACACGACAAATTATTCATCTTCAACCTCCTCTTCAGAGTTGAATGGAACTAAGTCCGCGACTTAGTACCTTTCAACTGTCCCTGCAATCCAGTACGTACGTATTATTAGTGCTTCCTAGAATGGGACTTAATTCCTTTAAACACCAAACGGTCGGGGATGTAATTTGGTATAGAAACCCATATCAAATACAATTTCAATGAAAAATGGACTTAGTACCCTTTCAACAATCACCGATTCAATTGATCAGTTGCTATTCTCATTATAAAAGTAAAAATTGAAACTATTTTTGGATTTTCATATATGGAAGTGTTTTATATACTGTAAGTACACTTGTTCATGTAAAATTCGTTGCGATTATTGCGTTTAGACTGAAACTAGAGCTAGAAACAAAAAGAAAATGATCATTTTCGCCCCATTTTACGGTACGCCTAAATACGATGAAACGTAATGTGAGCGAAACATTCTCAAGGTCAGCTGTATTCCTATACGCGATAGATATGTATTCCGAAAGATGATCTTCTCAACGAGAGCAGAATGTTGAGTTTCAGTGAATAAATTTAATATGCGAATTAAAAAACTGTGTATTATTTCTTCTTTCGAGTAAAGACATGAATATAAAGCTACAGTTCCACCGGAGGAAGAATGAGGAACATTGTGAAACATTTTTGTTGGTGTTGCGTGTTTCCGAAAATGTTCCCAAATGTTCCTAAATGTTCCTTAAAATTTCTCTATGTTTCGGCAACAAAAATGTTCCTCCGGTGGAATCGTAGCTTGAAGGGTGACAAGTAAAAAACAGTCAATGTTTCGGCAACAAATGTTGACTGTTTTTACTTGTCGCCCTTCAAGCTACGATTTCACCGGAGAAACATTTTTGTTGCTGTTCCGTATTGAATGTTCCTACTTGTCGCCGGTTTCCATTTTGAGCGGTGAACTTCATAAGAAAATAAGAAACACTAGTGAAAAAAATCCGTGTTGCTATCGCAGTAGAAACGTTTCGAGAACGCACTAGTAAACATTCGTGTCGCAGATTTTCAGTGTGTAGTGAAATACGAAAACGAATATATATATATAGCTACTTTTCCACCGGAGGAACGATACCAAGCTAGTTATTCGAGTACTTAGTGTACGCTGGCTAGTATTTGGGAGGTCTGGGGTTCAAACCCGGGGCCTACTGGTCTGCCATGAGTTTTTTCAGAGGTTTCCTCATGGTAATGTAAGTCACTGCATGCAAACTTACAAGCATGCGAATGCTGGGCCAGTATTAATCCTCTGAACCCTACCCACACTTCCTATGTTCTATAAATATCCCGTCTCACCTATCCTTAATGCACTTGTACATACAAGTGTATCCTCTGATCTGGCTGATCGTTATATGTTCGATCTGAGCAGAAAGACACATTGCGAATTCTACTTTAAAAAATTCAAAATTCTAACTCTTCCTTCACTATTCATATTCGAATCCGTCTGTTTGGTTCGCAAACACATTCATAACTTTTCAGAAAGACCAAATCATAGATATCCCACAAGAAATTCAGATACCGATATTTATTTAATAACGCCCACCTCCGTCTTAACAAAAAACTCCTTTACCTACAATGCCGGAAAGTTATACAATCATCTACCATTGGAGCTAAAATCCTTGAGTACGTACAAAAAGTTCCGAAGTTCAACTGAGGCTTTTCTTTTGGAGAGACCATTTTACTCAGTGGCAGAATTTTATTCTGTAACTGAATTTCACAATGTAACATAGACCCTTGAGATCCACATTTAGTAACAACATATATTAATGTTTTTTTTTTTTAATATACAAAATTTTATATCTGTATAATAAGTTTAGTTGACAAATATGTTGATTCTTAACATATGTTTATACATAATTGGCTAATAAATGTTTTTCTCCACGATCATCACAGAATTCGCCAATTCTGATATCAAATTTGATTACAGAATGCTGGAATTCTATCTCTTGAGATTGAAGAAATATTCTGCAACACCTCTGCCCCCATGCAATTTAAATGTATTTACATTCTCTCCCTTGTTAAAGAATAATATTCTCACACTGGCTAGCAATAATAACATTAGCCTTGACACAGTTGACTGTCATCGTAGTGGCAAATTTAAGTAAGTGTCAAAATTATTGCTGTCACGTTTTCATTCGATAATATAATAAGTAGCATGAATTTATTCAGTCATTCAGAATCAGAGTGTGAAAATACACCACCTGAAATTACAGAGAGTGCTAATAATATACTGGAGAGTTTACTACCAAAAAAATCAAAGATTGAATATGAAAAATATTACAAACTGTTGATGGATTGGAAACAAACAAAGAAAACGGATTCCTTTTCCGAAAATATTTTGATTGCGTTTTTTGGTGAATTATCGGAAAAATGGAAATCTTCAACAATGTGGAAAATATATTCAATATTAAAAGAAACGATAAACGTAAAACATGATATCGACATTTCAAGATATAAAAAACTTAAGGCATTCTTAAAACGTTGTTCTGATACATACTCAGCCAAAAAATTGAAGGTCTTCACAGCTGAAAATGTTCAGCAGTTTTTACAGAATGCTCCAGACAATATATATTTAGCAACAAAAGTAAGTTTTAAATTAACGCTAGCGTGAACCATGTTTAATTTTCATCTACCCGAATAATTGAGACTCATAGTTTACGTGGAAGAAAATGATGTTGATATAATGTTTATCAAACATATTTCAATAAGAGGCGGCATGGCTCAGGTGGTATAGCTTTGGCATGGTAGGCGAGAGGTTGTGGGTTCAAGCCACCGACAAGGCAATTTTTTTAAATTTATCGTTTATTTTTAATGCATCTTTACGATAAAAAAAATAGTTCTGGTTAGTCCAGGATTAGTCCTTTCTGATAAAAAGTGTCTTTAAACTGTTATTATTTCGTGTGGACAGAAAATATTAAAAATAGTATGTGTTACGATATAACTTTTGTTATACCTAGTATAATTATTTTATATAATCTTTTTTATAGGTCGTTCTTGTCATTGGTGTCATGGGAGCATGTCGCAAAAATGAGCTTTACAACCTGAAGGTTTCAAATTTAAAAGATCTGGGGACGGCATTTTTAATTTCCATTCCAAATACGAAATCGAAAAAACCAAGAGAATTTACGGTAACAGGAGAATTCTACAACATTGTGAAAAAATATTGCCATTTGAGACCACGAGACATCCTTTCTGATAATTTTTTTGTCAATTTCCAAAAAGGAAAGTGCACGAAACATATAATTGGTATCAATAAAATTGGAAACATGTCCATCTCGAGAAGCCACAAGAATACACTGGTCATTGTTATCGGAGGACGTCGGCTACTGTGTTAGTGGACGCAGGAGCAGATATGGAAAGACTAAAAAGGCATGGGGGGTGGAAGTCTTCTAAAGTGGCAGAAGGATACATAGAAAATTCGGTGCAAAATCGAATAAATATAGCAAATAAGTTAGTCTCATCAATTACTGGATCTAATACACCGCTAATCATGCCTTCCACTTCAAATTATGTGACTGTTAGTTCATCTTCTACAAACCACGCAATTGTTGAAAATTCTTCCAATAATGCACCAGTCTTTAATTTCGAGAACTGTACAAATATAACAATCAATACAAAATAGAATGAGTTCTGTAATATAAATTATCTTTTGTTCGTTTCCATTTAAGAATATATATTTAAAATTTTTGATCGTGGAGAAAGTATAGTCTGCTACTCGGTTAGAATGAAAATTCGTGATGCTCGTGGTTCCTCACGCTCGCCTTCGGCTCGCGCTCGGAACTTTTCCACTCGCATCGAATTTTCATTCTAACCTTGTTACAGAATATACTATTCTATTTTGTTCTTCTATTTAATAGATTCTTGTTTTGTTCAACGATTGAAAGTGTGTTTTGTTTAATTAGTTATCATTGTTAAATTTTATTTTCAATTTTTCATAGGTATGAGCTTTGTCGACAAAATTTTGCAATTTTATAGGACAATAAAGCTGTTTCTCTCTCTGAAGGAGTTAATGCCAAACTCAAGCTGCCCGCCTCCCTGACACATACTTCAGGGAGGAATGGAACACGTGTGTTTCCTTTCCTTCCGGAGGAATATTGAGGAACAATTTGTTGCTGTTTCTTGTTTCCGTAAATGTTCCAAAATGTTCCTAAATATTCCTTAAAATTCCCTAATGTTTCGGCAACAATTAGTTGCTTCAGTGGAAACAAGAAGTTTACGTATGTTGCCATAAGTTTCTACCTATGGCAACAAGGAGAAACATTCAGCAACAAAATGTTTCTCAATTTTCCTCCGGTGGAACTGTAGCTTAAGACAGAATTTTATATAGAAGTTAGAACTGGTTATTCATTATAGATTACAAATGATTTTGAAGTGGAAAATTGAATATAATTTACTGTATATATATATATATATATATATATATATATATATATATATATATATATATATATATATATATATATATATATATATATATTCATTCATCATCGTTGTGTGATTCATATGGTGCAGTTGTTGTTGAGTTGTTCCCCATCGTTTGGCAGATTTTACGGCGGTAAATCGTGGATAAATTGTTGATTTCGATATCAATCGAAAGATAAAGAAGCGGAGATTAAAAGAGTGAAAGTCACTTCGAAAATACATTTTCGGTTTTCCTATATTTTGAGAAAGTAAAAATCAAGCACAGTGTTTTTCCGGGTTAATTTATATCGTACTCGCCAAATGTTGAACAGGTGTTCACGATCCTGTAGATGCCTAAAACCAGTAGCGTAACATTTCAATACAGACTATAATTTATAATACAAAAGAAATGTGTATTTTCTGACAAAATGGATTGCATTAAATGCAATTGTTCGTCAAGCAAACACAAAAAACTTATACAGTGTGATGGTTGTGTTAGACCTTACTGCTGCGCTTGTTCCGGGTTGACGTCGGAGGAAACGAAATACATGTTGCAAGAACGAAGAAATTTGAAATATTATTGCAAGGATTGCCAGGAATTTCAAACTTTGAGATTGCTGAAATGTATGATTGAGGATAAAGACAAGATGATTAAAATGATGGAGGAAAAAATCGAAATGATGGAGAAAGAGTCAAAAAATGGTAAACTTAATTATGCAGCCGCATTGACTTCCAACCCAGAAATGAAAAGGAAGCCACTCACCGAAAATCAGCCCAGTATAATAGTATCCCCAAATAATAGTAAACAACCTAATTTAAAGACAAGACAAGAACTGCAAAATAAGGTCAACCCAAGCAAGGTTGGCATCGGAATTGATATGATAAAAAATATAAAAAACGGCTCAGTTATTATTAAATGTAACAATAGAGCTGCAAAGGATAAAATGAAAGCCGAATTACTAAAAACTATGGGAGCGAACTACGAAATTAAAGAAACTAAAATGCATAAACCTAGGATACAGATAGCATATATAGATTTAAATGTACCCAAGGATGACATAATAGAGTGTATTAGACAACAAAATGATTTCATATCGGAAGAAGACCACTTAAGTGTGAAATTGTTGAGAAAAGCCAAGGGAAATGAAACAAATTGGGCCATAGTTGAGTGTGATGGTAATGTATTCAAAAAAATTATCGAGAAAAAGAAACTCAATATAATGTACAACAAGTGTCCGGTATACGAGAGTTTCCACATTCCGAGGTGTTTTAAGTGCTGTGGATTTTATCACAAGGGTGAGGACTGCAGCGGGGATACCGTTTGTGCCAAATGCTCAGGAAAGCATGTGTCGGGGAAGTGTTCAAGTAATTTGATCAAGTGCAAAAATTGTGTGATTGCGAATGAAAAGTACAAATCAGGTTATGATGAGTGCCACAGCTGTTTTGACGGTGGGTGCCCATCTTATATGAGACTCATAGAAAAGGCAAGGCAAAGTATCGACTATACTAATTAGTAAGTTCGTTTGAAGTTAATTATATAAATAGATTTTTGTGACTGTCTATGGATCAATTCATTAGAGATTACAATTACTATGAATTTGAAGCAACTGTATGCGATACTATTGAATGTTATAATAAAATAACACAGGAAGAGAGTGATTGGAGTTTTAGATTATTCCACAATAATATTAGAAGTATATATAAAAATATGGATCAACTTAGGGTTCTGTTGGATTCTGTGCGTCATGATTTTGATTGTATTGTACTCAGTGAAACTTTTCATATTTTCGATAAAAGCATTTTTGATTTGAATGGATATGATTTAATTTACAATGAGGGGAGATACAATCGAAATGATGGTGTAGTTATCTATATAAGGCAGAAATATAAATATGATTTCACTGTATTGAGTGTGGGTAAAATGAAAATTATAAAATTGATTGTACTTGTAGATGATAGGAAGATTCATGTAACTGGACTTTACAGATCGCCGGAGATACCAATTGAAGAGTTTAATAATGATTTATATAATTATATAAAGACTAATTGTGCAGGTAATGATGGACATGTCATCGTTGGTGACTTTAACATCGATTTACTAGAATCAAATGAAAACACAATAAACTATCTTAATATAATAAATAGGGAAATTTTTTTGCATGTGATCAATAAACCGACTAGGGTGCAGGGAGAGAGCGTGTCATGTTTAGATCATATTCTGATAAAAAACATTCAAAACGGTTCGTCCTTTGTATTAAAAAGTCACATCACTGATCATTTTGCCACTGTGCTCCATTTTCGGGTTGGGCAGAATTTTCACAAAGAGTCGCTTACTGTAAAACAAAAAATGTTTACAAAATTAGATAATGAAAAGTTGAAAATGCATTTGAGTGACATAGATTGGAATCATTTCTACGCATTGTCGGATGTTGATTTATTGACAAGAAATTTTTTGGATGCCATACAAAATCAGATAAAAAAATGCATATATAAAGTTAGAAGAAAAAATGTAAAAAGAAAACCTTGGATAACAAGAGGAATCATGAACTCAATAAATACAAGAAATAAGATATATAAAGCCTGGGAAAATAGTAAGGCTGACGCAGACTGGGGGGGGGTATTTAAAGTTTACAGAAATAAATTGAACCATCTAATTAAAATTACGAAAAGTCAGTATTTCATGGAAAAAATTGAATCGAGTAAAAATAGTTCGGGAGAGATGTGGAAAGTTGTTAAGGAATTGTGTCCAAAACAACAAAAAAAGGACAATATAAAAACAATAAAAATTGGGGACAGTGTCATCTCAGACGAAATAAACATTGCAAATGCACTAAATAGATATTACAAAAATGTGGGAAAAGATTTGTCTAGTGAAATAAAATATAGAAAGAGAAAAAAAGGAAAAATTCCTCTTCTAAAGCAGCAACTCATTTTAGCACCTACAGATGAAAAAGAAGTGAGAAATACCATATTGCATTTAAAAACAAAAACAAGCGTGGGAGTCGATGAAATTTCAGCCGAGGTGTTCAAACTTGGGATAGACTACATGACAATGCCGCTAGTACATTTATGCAATATGATACTAAAAAAGGGAATTTTTCCAAACTCTCTGAAGACGGCTATTGTAGTGCCACTTTACAAGGGAGGGGACAGAGGACTTTGTGGAAGCTATAGGCCCATTTCGCTACTTCCCACATTGAGTAAAATTATTGAGAAAATCATAAAAACTAGACTAGATTCCTTTTTAGAAACAAATGAAATTCTATCAGAAATGCAATTCGGTTTTAGAGAGGGTAGATCAACGCAGGATGCTATTGCTGCATTGGTTGAAAAGGTATATAGAGCATTTAATGATGATAAAATCAGCCTATGTGTTATGATTGACTTGTCGAAAGCTTTCGATACCGTAGAACATTGCATCCTGCTGGAGATATTAGAGGAATTGGGGATTAGAGGGGTTGGTCTGGGGTTGCTGCGCAGCTACCTAACAGACAGAAAACAAATGGTCAAGATAAATGAAGGTTGTCTTAGCGATTTAGAGTCGGTACATTACGGAGTTCCACAGGGAACAGTTTTGGGACCCATCTTATTCACCCTATATTTAAATGGGCTTTTTTCGGTGGAATCTATTGGGCAAATTATCAGTTTCGCGGATGACACTGCAATTTTTTACAGTGGAAATTCGTGGGAACTATTAAGAAATGATGTTGAAAGTGATTTCATCAAAATTAAACATTGGATGGAGGAGCATCTTCTTACAATAAATTTTGAGAAGACAAAATACATTCCCTTTGCTGTCGATAAGAGACGCTTACAAGGTATTGATGATTTAATAATAAAAGATAAAAATAGTGCTTTTCGGATACCTGGTGCATACTGCTGTAAGTATTTGGGAATAATGGTAGACTCAAATCTAAGGTGGGAAGCACACGCAGATTATCTTATTAAAAAACTTAGAGGATTAGTCTCTAAGGTTAGATACTTAACAACAATTTTGAGCAAAAAATATTTGAATTATATTTATTACGCCTT
The DNA here is from genome assembly GCA_030704885.1 of Cynegetis impunctata. NCBI lineage: Eukaryota > Metazoa > Arthropoda > Insecta > Coleoptera > Coccinellidae > Cynegetis > Cynegetis impunctata. The sequence continues at coordinate 415,457 of JARQZK010001485.1, read as the reverse complement.
GGTTCAGTCACAATTATTATACGGTATTATAGCTTGGGGTGGAGCATATAACAGTGTTATAAAGAAAGTAGAAATCCAACAGAAATGGATTATAAAAATTATACTAGAGAAAAGCATGTATTTTCCTACTGATATGTTGTATAAAATGTCTGGCTTCTTTGACATACGACAGCTGTTTTGTTTGAGTTTGTTGAAACATGTGAAAAAGCATATTTCCTCTGAGGCCCTTACATCACACAGATTTGAAACTCGTAACAGCGTTCTTAATTTGATGGTACCTAAAATAAAGAAGACAATATCTCAGCAAAGCGTTTATTTCCTGGGACCGAGAACTTTTAACTTTCTTCCGCTTGAAATTAAAACAATAGTTAATAATAAAAAATTTATTAATAAAATAAAAACCTGGATACATGATAAAGATAGGAAATTTATTGCTAGTTTGATGGTTATCTGAAATTATGTTATTTTAGCGGTGGATGATGTAGGCCATATCCAGTTCCGATTTTGTTTTGTTTTTTTTTCCTTTAAAATTTTGGTTGTACCTTCGATCTGTGAGGATATGTATAGTATTGGGTGTACCTAGTGTATATATCTATATATTAAAACAGATGATGGTCCACGCACAGGCATTAGCCTTTGTGGTCATATTTGTCTTTGTGAACAATGGTAATATTACATAAAGATTGTTTTGTAGTTATTAACTGTGACATTTCGATGTATTTTTGTGTTTCTGAAGGTTTTTTTTTGAATGGGATTGTTAAAAATATTGTTCAATAAAGATTATTATTATTATTATTATATATATATATATATATATATATATATTTATATATATATATATATATATATATATATATATATATAAATATAATATATATATATATAATAAATATATATTTATATATATATATATATATATATATACATATCTATATATATATATATATATATATATATATATATATATATATACAGGGTGAGTCATTGATATGGGAAAGCTTGATTGCACCTACACCGTTAATGATATCGAAACGAACCAAACGGTTCTGCAAATGGGAGGTCAGAGTGCAGTTCGTAAAATTATTTTGCCCTTTACAGGGTGTACCATTTTTACGGAGCAAATTTTAAGATACTTTTTTTAAATGGCACTCTATATATTTCTACACATATTTGAATTTGTCCTTTATTGAGATTTGTAAATTCGTTAAGTTTTTGCAAATCGCTTCAGCCGTTCAGAAGTTATTTAATTTTTTCTGAAAATTAATGCCTTTGCATGCATTTTTTTTAAAAATCGCAGGGCACTTTTTTTTTAATATAAATATGAACTACCACAGAGTTGATTCATCGTCCATCGAATTTATAAATAATTTACAAGTGAAAAATAAAACTATAAAAAAAATTATTCTTGAACGAATTCCCTAGTTTCTCCTCTAAAGAAGTCCCTTTATTACTATCCATCCAAAGAACTCGTGCATATTCAGGAACCTTCGAAGACGGGCGGCAGTGAGTGGCAGCGAGCGGCGTCTCCATGGCAACCGGGGGCAAGTTGGGACTCGGACTTCCTCAAAGACGCCGCCGCCGTTTCTCGGGCTTCTTCTTATTTCCCGGATGTCATTATGCAAGTATTTATTACGAGCAACAGCGAAAATTTCACTTCACCCTCGCTCGACAAAGGAGCCGTTTTTTTTTTATTATTTATCTGAGGACATCAATCAATTTTCACCTTCGTTTATTACTTTCATCTTATTTTCTCATTTGATATTAAACGAGCTTCATTTCTAGAGATAAAATGGGATTTATTGTTTATTCCACTATTTTGTGTAATTGTACATTTTTTTCCTGCATTGAATGTGAGAATCATTCATTGATTCGTTGAGTTTATTATCATCCAGACGTGTAGTATCTAATCAGAAGTAGTTTTATAAATATTGACTGGTAATGGTTATGATTAACATAATACTTAAATGGGACGAATATTTTACATATTATATTGATCAATTAGTTCATCTTTCCTGGTCGTACATTTTTGTCCATTTGGCAAATAGATATGAATAAAATCGTAATATTGAGTTTATTCTCATAAAATTTATAGATTTGTTTGAATATTTACCCATACCCACACATAAATATATATATATATATATATATATATATATATATATATATATATATATATATATATATATATATATATATATATATATTTGTAAAACTTGGTTCACGGAATGAACCGCGTAAAAGATTTGAAAAATCTCGACGTTTCGGCTCCTTTTGCGAAGCCATCTTCAGGAGAATTAGAAGGGAAATAATTCAGACTCGTGGCCTCAATCTGCCTACTCCACGAATCGAATTTAGGAGGAATCGGAAACAATACGATTGCGTGGTCTCAACCTGCCTACTCCACTAACCGTATTGCTTCCTGTCAACTCTGAAGTCTCAATCTGCCTACTCTTCAGAGTCAACTGAGGGGCCGATCGTCGCGTGGCCGTATTTATAGGGGAGGGGGGTGGGTACTCACGCTCATCAGTGCGGGATGCACTCTGATTGGGCGTTACATGGCGACCACTGAGAAGTGGTTTCCATGCTGATGGGAGTCTGTGACTGTCATCTCTGGTGTTCAAACAATTTGGACGTTTTTCTATTTCTACAGCTTCACGGATAATTCGGGATTTGAAAGATCGGACGGGAGCAATAGTTCTTGTATTGGGGAAATCGATAATGTGGCCTGTTTGGGTGTGATGTTGGGAAAGGGCGTTGGCGATATCTGAGTGTCTTACCGAAAGTGAATGTTCCTTGGCACGGACCTGAATTCGTCGGTTCGTTTGTCCTATATAGGAACGAGGACAATTGGAACAGGGAATCTCATAAACACCGTGATTTTCGTTAGGAATTTTATCCTTGACGGATCTGACCAGATGGGAGAGTTTTTGTTGAGTAGTGAATATTGTTTTGATGTTTGTGTTTTTGAGAGATCTTGCGATCTTATCTGTTACTCCTTTGATGTAAGGAAGAAATAATTTAGGTGTAGATTCTTGTTCAGTGGGATTGGAAGGTGGTAGAGGTGGGGTGATATTTGTGTGTTTGCGTATGCTCTTGTCGATTTGATATGTGTTGTAACCACATTATCGATTTCCCCAATACAAGAACTATTGCTCCCGTCCGATCTTTCAAATCCCGAATTATCCGTGAAGCTGTAGAAATAGAAAAACGTCCAAATTGTTTGAACACCAGAGATGACAGTCACAGACTCCCATCAGCATGGAAACCACTTCTCAGTGGTCGCCATGTAACGCCCAATCAGAGTGCATCCCGCACTGATGAGCGTGTTATTTGTTCTTACTGAGATCCAAATATCCATTGGATCTTAGAGTTTTAAAGTTCGATATATATATAAATATATATATATATATTCGAACTTTAAAACTCTAAGATCCAATGGATATTTGGATCTCAGTAAGAACAAATAACACCTCCTCACTGGATTTCTTACAGGACACTGTTGCCTCAGAAAGCATCTGATGAGAATATAGATTTATGAGAAATTGACGAGTATAGATTCTGTGGGGAGGAAAAGGAAACTCCTGTTCATCTGGTTAAGAATGCCTAGTCATTGTGAGTTAGCGGAAATAATATTTTGGACAAGAAACTTGTAGGAGAGTGGACCTAATCTCCTTGAAGCTTTCCCAGATATTGGAGTTTATTAGTACTATGGAACTAGAAGGCGAGCTGTAGATGACGCAGTAGAGAACAGCTCTGATGAAGTGAAACACTAGACCTTGAGGGCCTGCTGCAGTGTAACGACATATTGAATTATATATATATATATATATATATATATATATCAGTGGCGGCTCGTGAGGTTTTGGTTTGAGGGGGCTACAAGAGGTGTAAAAAATACACCATAGGCGAAAATTTGTAGGATTTCAAGGTCAACCGCCTTATAATTCAGAATCAAAGTAAAACAAGCACCCTAAGCTATTAATTTGTTTGGAAAATAAATTTTTTCACTTTCGAGTGTATACCTTGAGACCTACAACTCCTATTTACAATATTCACAAAAACTCTTCTCAGCCAATTAATCTATTCATCTATTCATCATATCTTTTTTTCTATCACAAAATAGGTACCTACCTACCTACTTGACGAATTTGTTACTTATTCGAGGAATTAATCAATTGTTGCCCAGCAAGAACCAACGGGGAGGTGAGAGTTTTTTCTTGCCAAAAATAAAATAGGACCCTCCCAAAAATAGATTAAAATAAAATTCTGGTCATAAAAGAAAAACAAGATAAAAATAAAATAAAATAATAAAATATACATTTAGACCTAAAAAAAAATTTAAATAAATTATTTGGCATAGACATCTATTTTTTATAATTCCTGCATAGATGCCAATGCCAAGGCAGAAGCCTTAAATAAAAAATAATGTTTACATAAAATCAAACAAAAAATAAATTCTTTTAAGATTTTTACAAGGAACAACGAATTATTTGGTATAATACTAAGTAATAAAGTATCTAGTACCACAAACAAAACCTGTGAAAAATAAAATGTGCAAAATATGTGTGGGACAGCAAATAAAAAGTTATATATTTTTGAAGATTAGCGGGATTCTGCGATCTTTAACGTTAGCAAAATGATCTATAATATCCTCATAAATTTTTTTGTCTTTCGCCAAAAGTTTTACCAATTCCTTTTCAATAGACAACAAACTAATATTTTTCAAACGATCCTGGCTCATTGAATTTCGTAAATAAGTTTTAATTCTCTTAAGAGTGGAAAACGAGCGCTCTACGGAAGCCGATGTCACCGGGATAGAAACAATTAGACATAAGAGTTTATAAACTTGGGGTAAATCTTGATTCAAATCATTATTAAAAAGGTGTTTAATAGTCATGACATGATTTTCATTTTGCCCCAAAATTTCATTGTCATTATAAACAACACACAGTTCACTCTTTAGGGCCACCTTATCAAAAAAAGTGTATTTTTGACATAAATTTTCCAAAAGGTTATCTGGAAAATTAGCCGAAAATCCGGTAAACAAATTTTTATTGAGTAATTCGAAGAAATGCAGTTCTTTCAAATCAGAGAACCTTATTTCTATTTGACCCCTAATAGTATCCAAAATTTTTGAGGAGGCTTAGCCTCCTTAGCCTCCTTTGACTAGCCGCCCCTGATATATATATATATATATATATATATATATATATATATATATATATATATATATATATATATATATATATATATATATATTATTCATTCGAATTGTTGTTGCCTGTGAACTATTTCTACTCTCTTGATAATTACTAGCAATAACAGGCTTGTTGAATCTCAAAAAACTCGTTAAAAAGTTGACGTTCCGCCACGACATTCGTGGCTTTATCAAAACTTTTGAAAAAATTGAAATTTCAGACAAAAAATAGCACAAACTATAAAAACTCACCACAATAAATGCAAAAATGAAAAACAAACATTACATAATACACAAACTATCAAAAACTTATATCAAACCAAACAATTCATCAAATCTAATCCACAACTAACAATAAATAAATCAGACAAAGGAAACAAAACAGTTATACTAGAAACTAATACATACAAACAAAAAATTACTGCAATGCTCAGTGATTCATCTACATATAAACAAATTAAAAAAGATTTAACTAAAACTCTGCAAAATGAAAGTAACAATTTGTTTAAAACATGGGAACAAAAAAATTTCATTTCTCCACAAACATCAAAAGAATTAATTCGATACAACAGCCTTTCACCTAAATTTTATGGTCTTCCTAAAATACATAAAGAAAACATACCATTAAGACCTATTGTCTCTTATATTCAATCACCCCTATATAATCTTTCTAAATTTCTTTCTTCAATATTAAAAAATATAGTAAATCAAAATCCTTATTATATCAAAAATTCTCTCGATCTAGTAGACCATCTTAAAACTTTGAAAATACCTAACAATTACAAATTTTTTTCATTAGATGTTGTTTCTCTTTATACCAATATTCCAAATTCTTTGGTTCCAATAATAATTAATGACAAATGGAATATTATCAAAAATTATACAAATATTCCTAAAACCGATTTTATAGAAGCAATTCAATTTGCACTTGGTACAAACTATTTTCAATATGAAAATAACTTCTACCAACAAATTGATGGTGTAGCAATGGGAAGTCCTATTTCCAGTGTTATAGCTCAATTAGTTTTAGAATATTTAGAAGAAAATGTATTGAATAATTCGAATGAACGAATTATAACTTTCAAAAGGTATGTTGATGATTGCCTTATAATAACATCAGAAGATTTTATTGATGATATTCTCAAAAAATTCAACGACTTTAATAGAAAATTACAATTTACTCTGGAAAAAGAAACGAACAATACATCAAATTTTCTTGACATTACTCTCATACACAAAAACAATGAAATTATCACAAAATGGCATAGAAAAGAAAAACTTTTCAAAATTTAGAAGAAAGACATAAAGCACACAAATACACCAGAACACAAACCACAGCACTAATAAAACATAAAAACAATGAGAATCATACTTTCAACTTTAATAGCACACAAATTTTAGAAATAGAAAAAGATCAAAAACGCAGAGAAATTTTAGAAATGTTACATATTCATAAAATATTTAAATAAAGTCGTAAATGATAGAACAGATATCAAACATTTGAGTTCAATATACGCAGATTTAATTCTTTAATTTTTCTAAGAAACAACATAAATCAAAACAAAATAATTCAACAAACAAACTCTAACCATAACAACTCATCTTCTTAGACAAAATCTAAACATCTAGAATTTTCAATTTTTCTAAAAAGAAAGTATAGTTTAGAACATGTGATCTCCAAAATTACAAGTAATGTCATTTTAAAGACAACAATAAAATATTTTAAACCTATTTTGTACATTACGAGGGTGAAGGTTTCTGTGGGTTCCTTCCCATCTAATATCAACAGACCTGTCAGTTGATATTGGACTAAATAGTACGTAATTAATAACTGAAGACGGCCACAGCCGCAATGAGAAATTTTTGAAAAAAAGGTAATTTGTACCCTATTCTTTGACTTTTCAAAATCAAAATAATTTGAACCTATTTCGACCATTACGTGGGTAAAGGTTTCTGTGGTTTCCCTTACCATCTAATAATAACAGATTTGAATGTTAATATTGGACTGAATAGCACGTAATAAATAACAAAGAACGGCCACAGCCGAAAAATTTTAGTGAAACATAGTAGTCTTTTTCTATTCAAATTTCTTTCAAATCAATAAATGTCAAAGAAATTTCAATTTTTTCAAAAGCTTTGATAAAGCCACGAATGTCGTGGCGAAACGTCAACTTTTTAATAAAATCGAGTTTTTTGAGATTCAACAAGCCTGTTATTGCTAATAATTATCTTTAGATTTTATATATATATATATATATATATATATATATATATATATATATATATATATATATATTTATATATATAGTGTATATAATATATATATATATATATGTATATATATATATATATATATATATATTATATATATATATAGTATTATATATTATATATATATAGAAACGCTTTGTATTGTCGGGAATGTGGTCTTAGACTCAATAAACTCTTTGTCTTTTTTCAACTCAATATTTCGCCATTTATTTTAGCAGCTCAATCAGGAGTAAAAAAAATTGAGTTGGTCCTTAGTTGTAATATATCGGATGCATATATCTACCATCTCAACACAAATGCTAAACCAACAGATAACATTGTTGGTTTAGATTTGTGTTGAGATGGTAGATATATGCATTCGAGTAATATTACACTAAGGACCAACTCTATTCTTTACTCCTGATGAAGCTGTAAAATAAATGGCGAAATATTGAGTTATGAAAAAAAGACAAAGAGTTTATTGAGTCTACAGACCACATTCCCGATAATACAAAGCGTTTCTATTATTATACAGATTGGTCGAAATTATTAAAGTATTGATTATATATATATATATATATATATATATGTATATATGTATAACTGCCATAACTTCACACAGTTATATGTGTGGAGATAACCTCACTTTGAGAACTTGCTTATTCGATATAGGTACTGAAATTGTTGTTGAGCTCATTTTTCGGTTTAAATTTGATGTTATTGTTACATGGAAGATAATGTTGGTTGGTTGATTGTTTGTATTTAAATTTTGATCACATAGCTATGAGTTTTTGTGACTTGTTACGAATAGGATATGTACTCTAATATATTGTTTTTCAGACCCTGAAGATGGTGCAGATATTGTACCGAAATATAGGTTTTTTGCTATAGAGGATCTCACTATTTGTTTTGTCTTCCTACAACCCTTAAATTGATCCTATTTATATATATATATATATATATATATATATATATATATATATATATATATATATATATATATAAATCTTGTCGTTTTGTTGAAAATACTGAAAATTATTTTAGATGATACTCTCCGAAAATTATGAAAAATTTAGTCGGCGAGCAGATCAAAATATTCTACATTATTTCAAGTTTGCTGCTGTATTCAAGAGTGTGAACATAATTCAAAGGGTGTAAGGAATGATAATTTTATTTCAAATATTAAGTAATAATTTTTTGGAACGAGCAGATAATCCTGTGATAAGTCTGACGTTTTCGATAAGATACCTACTTCTTGAAATAGTTATGCTTTTATAGTTGAAAAATAGTTGAAGATTCATAATAATTAACTTAATGTGAGTTTGAGCAACATTCGCAGGTATAATTTAACAGGCACCTCGATATCCATCGTCATCATCACATTCAATAAGCATCGCTGCTATGCACATGTTTTATCGATAAACCGTCCGAAAAAAATGCCCGTGTCTATATATCGTTACTCATCACGAAACGGTTATTCACGGTATAATCGTATCCGCCATGTCGAATGGGGCACGTCATGCGAGCCTAACATCAGAGCATCGGGGGACAGAAGCGGGGGCAGAACGGCGCTAATTCCGCGTCTCATCGCGGACCGAGCTGTAAAAAGCTCGCCGCGGCCTTATCATCATCAATCATTCCGAAGAGCTCCCTATTTCCCCCTCGGGCCCCTGATCCACTGTTGCCGGAACGGTCGTTCTATGTCTCGTCATCGTGCTCTGTGTCCTAATCCCTAATTAAGGAACGTGCCCCCGCTGCATTCTATGACCTTTGGCGCGAGCACATAGAGTATGAGGTCGACTATATAGCATAGGTTGGCGAAAGGGCATTAAGAGGTTGTTTAGTTCAGTGAACGCTTGAGAAAATTGTTGGATATAATGAAATGTGCGAACACTGAGAAAAAGAAAATATTTTCTGTTTACTAAATGAATGGTTATGTCGATTTAGTTTCGTTGAATAATTAACATGTCAGTGATACTATTTTTATGGGTGCTCAATATCACGACAAATCTATTGCATACCACATCCAAATGATGATAGCTTCAATTATTAATGACTACTTCATCAGTTGAAATGTTCAATAACACGTACTTAATTATCGAATATCTTTCCTGTAGTGGTATTAGGTTCAGGGTGAATATAAACTCATTTAATAGTTCTATTTACCACTACAAATGATAGCACCTATGAGATTACTTTCTGTGATGTCAAGATTTACCACTACAAAGAGTAGTAAAAAAGCCGAAAGATTCCGAAGTAACAAGTACGCGACGCTCCAGCTTCCGATGTGTCGCCATTTTTATCATTATTGTTTTCCGTATTGCCGTTCGTGATTTGTGCGCCCATTCTCATTGTTTTAATTTTGCACTACTGTTCCAAGTTGAAGTTCAATGTTTACGAATTGATACCTAGAATGGAAAGCTTACTGATTCAATGGAATTTGGATATTTTAATACCTGTAATCAACGGTAAGTCATACTCTGTTTCGTAGCGAATATTATCATTAGGTTGTTTATATTACCTATTACGTACTTATCTCCATTAGTTTGTGGAGAGAACTGTTTTTTACCAGTTATTTCATACTTCTTTTGTTGTAGGGAACTATATAGATAAGTCAACACCTTATTTGTGTAGAATTATGTGAAAAACTTAGTCTTTTTTATTTTTCAGAAATAGTAGATGAACAACTTGAAGAAGAAAGCAACTGACTAAAGTACAATTATGAACCTTGATCGAAGTTCTAAATCTTTGGGACATAGCGTGGTAAAATTACACAAAATATCCGTAATATGCAGCAAAAAGTAAAAACCTATTGGAAATTCAAATTCAGGTAGTTGAAAGGATTGTCTTTAATATGTGAAAATCTTTACCAATTCAAGTGAGCATTTTTCCGGAAAAACTTTGGTCGAAAATTTTTTTATTTATTTTTTCACTCTAATTGTTTAAATAATGAAAATGCAGAAAAATGTTCGAATCAAAAATTGTAGGCAATGCATTTACCTACAAAATTTATCCGAAAAGTTTTCTGATATCTTTATTAGTTTTCGAAATATACCAAATTTTCCTAAGAGTATTTTTAAACATCATCAATTTTCAAGTTTTTAATTTTAAGATAGAAAATGAACAATGACATGTAAAAAAAATTGTTTCATATGAAATTTGCTAAAAATTGAGGTATCTACAAGTATGTGAAAACATTTTTTTTTTGTAATAATTTTTTAATGAATTATCACCGATTTTCCACATAAATCTCTCCTAAAAAATCGTTTTTATTACTAATTTTTCATACTAAACATTAAGAAATTAAACAACTTAAGTATCTAACATTGTGTACTTACAAGATAATCATTTAATCTAAAAAATTTATTTGAAACTTTTTTTTGTAACTAGATTTTCCGAAAAGAAACGTACGATTTTCCAAATGCTCCTGTTGAAATAAGCAAGTTCCAAAAGTTTCATTTGTGGTTTCAATTAGTATTTATGCCGATAAATATTTTTTATTTGTAAGGTATTGTTGTTGATTAATTTGTTCAGAATATCCCGGGCATTTTTTATCATTGAATTTGCTTTTCATGAAAATTCTAGCAATTTTCCACGCAAACCTCCTATAACTATCATATTTTTGTCCAATATATTCAATCAAAAAATTATAAAAGTTAAAAATATAATTATTTAATGGGCTAAGTATTAAGGACCATGATATAAGTGAATAAATAGGTTTGAAAATTTTTCACTTTTCACATTTTCTTAAAGGTTACACGAAATTTTCCAAAAGCAAGCGTTACTGCTCATAGTCTTTCGGGAGTTTTATACTTCAGGTTCAGAAATTCATTGTGAATAATGGATGATTTTACCACGTAGTTTAATGAGTTGATATGTATAGACAAAAAATTTTTACTAAAAATTTAAATAGCATGCGCGTTGGCTCACAAACCGACGGCGCGTAGAAGCAGCTGCCAACGGCTTTGTTACCTGTTCTTTCCCCTTCATTGTATACACCTCTCTCTCTCATACCTGAGGCATAGGTGTGTTCATTTATATCGCGATCACTTCTATATACCGTTATTATTAAACTGGCAAAGATCTGAAAAACATAATGAGCACTAAAAAAAGTTATGTTAAGTTTTCTAAAAGACACCTGATTTTAGTACTTATTGTAAATAATTGTCTATTATTTAAAAAATTTAATATATACAGAAAATCTGTATGATAGTTTTGAATGTATATACTTCAAAGTATTCATACTTAAAGTTTCATTGAAATATATTGATTTCGAAAAAAGATATAATCAAATGAAGTTTGGAAAAAACAAGAAAAATTAAGCATGTAAAAAAAAAGATTTTAAAAAAGCATTTATGTAAAAATTAAAACATTGATCGCTTTGTTTTTGTAACAATAATATTCCATGATCATTTGAAATCTTAAATCCAAAAGGAATTTTCGCTGTGACAATAATTAATTAAATAGGAACTATAATTGTTTATTGACTTTTTAATACTCGTTTTTTTATAAATAAATGGATTTTAGAGTTAGAACATTTATTTTTTCAAACTTGAAAGTATTTTTAATTAAAAGTTCTGATTTTTCTCTATATTTTAGATTGGTTTATTTTTTTTTCAGTGTATTACAACCTCCAAATAATTAACTTTTAAATCGGGCCATTAATAAATTCGGCTCACGGAACGTTCGCGCGCACCGACGAATTGACCTCCGCTGAAATCAATTATATCTCGTAAACTTTGCAATTTACAGAAAAACTTTTCAAACATATTTTGTACATCAATGCATCAGCTACAAATTTCTATTTAGAAATTTTTCCGTGTATATAATATTTAAACAATTAGAGTGGAAAAACAAAAAAAACAAAATTTCACTCGACAATTTTCCGGAAAATTGCTTACCTATTTTTGTAAAGATTCTTTTATATTAAACACAATCCTATTGAATACTTAAATTCAAAATTTCTAGAGGTTTTTACTTTTCGTGAAGCTATATGTGTACTTTGACCACGCTAACAGGACTTCAGAGTATCGAATGAATTAATTTCCAAACACCCTGTTTATTGATTACTAAAGTTGAATAAACCAGCCTGTAAACATTGTCTTACTTTTATTACATAATTACAGTTGGTTCTGTTTCCGAAAAACAACATAGTACGTATGAAATACTCATTTAGTGAAGTTATAATGAACCTGCAAAAATCTCTGATATTATCAGTGCAGATAAATAATAACCATAGATTTATGGACAAAAATACAAAAGTATAGTAGTGTACATTGTCATATAAATGCTAGGTAATACCCTTATTTTTTTTATGTAGTATTCCATGCCACCGATAAATAAGAACAAATCGACAAGTGGGAGTTACTTGTTTGTAGTGGTAAATAATAACCAAACAGGAAAAGTACTTGATGCTTTGAGCTTCAGTATTTATCATCGTTTGGATCATACTATTTTGTAGTGGTAATATTTAATAAATGTAGTGATTGGTGCCTATTTGACCACAACGCTTAGTATAATATAGTTATCTTTCGGTATTCACGACGGATTATTTTTTTCAGTGTGTATCAAAAAGTGGATTCCCGTTTCAAAAACAGAAAACAACAAGTGCATATTTGGAATTAACTCTTAGTTAATTAATGAAACGGGAAGAATATCCCGTGAAATATTCGTTAAGGCACGCGAAACGTCCCATATTCATAAGGCTTGTCATATTTTCGAAACGGATGCCTACCCTCTGAGCCTAGAAAATCTTCTCTGTTTCTTCTGAGAAAGACGTTCACTTCAAGATAATTTAGGGAAGTTCACTGAATTCCTTAGATTTTTCATTCCACAGCTAGTAGCTCCTCAATAGTTTCAAGATGTGCAAAATTGCACTAGCTGGAAATTGTTGTTTAATTAACTAGTTTATTAATGATTCGTCGAAGAGCTCTCAGCAGTGCCGGATTAAGCCAGCGTGGGGCCTGTAGCAAATTCGTTTGCTTTAGGTTCTCAAGTTTATGGTATTAAACTTAGAATAGAGAATAAAACCGAAAATGTGTGTGCGTGATAACCCGGAGCGGCTATGTAGGAACACGTATACCTGTGTGCGTGTAATGATATCAGTTTTTGAAATAAACCTCCTATATTTTTTTATTACTCTTACAAATCAAATTGGTTGGCTTTTTTCAAACTTTGGTAATAAAATAGTTCAAACGAATATTATTTTGAATATTCATTAGGTACAATCAAAGTTACATACAATCAATCAAATTCAAATTTATATTCATGTAAGTAAATGACATCCATGATACTTGTGAAAGAGCTATTTGAGCCAATTTGCCTACGGTCAGTTGAGCCATGAGAACTGACAAGAATGATTGGCCATTTTTTTTCATTCGCCAGGGGGTCACATGTGTTAATGTTACATTAATATGTTGGAATGTAACCTGTTGCAACTAAAATACAATGCTAGACTAACAACGTGAATCAAACATACAACCTTAGCAACCTTATTCTGCACTAGTTTATAATATTGCCGTTTAGTATTCTAATATCGAGAACTAGTTCCTAAAATAGTACGTACTCGAAGATCTCTCAAAGACCCGAACAGCTCGAAATACTCGAAATCAAAACAATTTTTGTCAAGAATGGCTCACATCTGAAGAACTTTCTACAGTTTTTACGTTGTGCTAAATATAAATGTACATCAACTTCTAATAGTTTGATAGTCAATAGAATCCTATTTCATTTGTTTGGGTTTTACGATAAGCTCGATCGATGACAATATCAGGGAATTTCCCTGTTAATTTTGCAGTGCTACCAAATCCAGTTTTAGATTTTCAGGTGGAAGTGCCTAAGCGCTTCGCATTTAAGGTATGCTAGATATTTTACGCTTATCTTAACTTTTTTTACTGTCAGACAGACGTTGGGGCGTAGGGCCAGTAGCATTTGCTACTATTGCTACGTGGCTAATCCGGCACTGGCTCTCAGTGTTCATGTGTATATGAAATTCGACAGCAGATATATTGTATACTACATTGAAAGTGAGTTCGCAACTGCAATAACAAATTTTTAATAGTATTTGTTTGATAATTAATTGCATAGTAGCAATTCACTAATTGTTTTTCATTATTATTAACTATCAGGAAGGAACTACTAAAGCAGTTTAATTGCTGAAAAATGTAGTTGAATAATGAATATAAACGGAAAATTGAGAGCTGAAACTGAATTCAATGAGTTCATACCTACTCAAAATTGAAATAAAAGATTCAAGTCGAACGATAGACTGACTATCTGAAAATCAATATTGAAATTTTGTTCATATACATAAGTGCCTAAAAATCATAAAAAAATTGATAAGCGGTGATATCCTCAAATTTGAAGGTCATTTCTCATACACAATTTCAATCGAAATAGTATTCATAAATGAAAATTTTTCAACACATGAACAAATGAAGATTCAATAAAGTTAGTCAATGAATAAAAGCTGAAGATGCTAAAATTAAACTGGACTATAATAAAATGTACACTGCGATATTTGAGTTTTTTATATACATAACTAAGTTAAAACTATATTCTGTAGTTCCAAAATATAATGGAAGAAAAGAAGAATTTCAAACCAAATGATAAATTGGTGGGAAAGTCATACAATAGCAATGGGATTCCGAAAATATTCCGAAATAAATTTTTTTTCACAAAACAAAGCTGAGAATTTTATGTAAAACAATACAAATGCTTCAAACCAAAAATGTTCGTATAGAAAAATGGAAAGTTATCGCAAGATTCACTTATGTAAATAGGAAAACTCAATGCGAATAATAAAGTAAACGTTAAGGAAACTGACGAGCCGGCAAGAGATCTTTAAACTGGAGGAGGCCCGCCCTTTCGGCAATAATGAATTGCTAATCCCACTAGAAGCTCTACATGCGGACGCTTGATGATCTAAATTATGCAATTTTCAATATTGGCCACCCACTTGCGCACGTGCCCGCCCCTGCACGTGTGTTTGACTCACTGCGGTCCGCAAATTCACTTTGTGAGCGCGAGTTCTGATGAAGCTGCGGGGGAAGACCGAAACATTCACCCTTACCGGATGATAATGTCTTTGATTTTTCGTTCAGTTGCAATTTGCGGAGATTTTATCAGTCGCCTGATAATTATTTTCCATACTCTAATATTGAACGTGGGCATAATAGAGAAAAATAATCAGTGGAGAGTTCATAGAGTAATGTACCCCCGTACGGCGAAATATTTGAAATATATTGATCTGTGAAAATTTGGTTTATGAAATGAATTTACGGTAGCTTGGAAGTAATTGATTTGATGGAAATTTTTTGTTAATTGTGGTGAAAATTGATTTCATAAATATTCTACATACTCAAAATCAATGAACAAAACGAAATGACAATTTAGTGAAGACAGATTTCAATTACTTTATGTGAGATACAGCTGGCAAGTGAAAAGTTTAACACTTATTTGCTATAAACAGACGTAGCGTGTATGGTACATATAAGAAATACTTAAAAATAATAATTTGAGAAATGGATGATTAATCAAATTAACTCTCTAAAGAAACTAGTTTTATGAGACTGACGACATGGAATTCCCATTTATCCTTGAATGGAGAATGTTAGAACATTTTACGACGGCACCGCACACGTTGGAAACACTAGAAATCGCATATCGACCTAAAAGTTTCTAAGAAGAGCACCTACGAACAAATCATAGCGCCGTTTATCGGAACTTCTGATAACCTCTTTGCAGAGCGAAACAGACTCCCTAGTGTGTCCATCGTGTATGGTGCTGACGTCGAATGTCCTTTTATTTCACTCTTCAAGTATAAATGGAAATTCCATGTTGTCAGATCTCATGAAACCAGCTCCGTTGAAGGGTTGATTTGATTAATCATCAAGTTCCAACGAATTTATTATACTCAATGTATATATACCTACTAATAACAGGATAAATAACGTAAGAAGAAGAACAAAGCTAAATAATTGAAATTACATTGACAACTGACATGACAAGAGATGCAATATTTAATATTTTAAAGTGAACGTAAAGATTGTTTTTTAGAATTATTGTATTTCAAAATTTTTACATCAATTGAATACTGAGGAAGGAGGCCATAGCCTTCGAAACGAATATTTTACACTAACAGTTTTATTAGTAGAATAATAACCTGAAAATATTCAACAAAATGAGTTTCTTTTTACAATAAAAAGGACAGGTAA
Source organism: Cynegetis impunctata (assembly GCA_030704885.1). NCBI lineage: Eukaryota > Metazoa > Arthropoda > Insecta > Coleoptera > Coccinellidae > Cynegetis > Cynegetis impunctata. The sequence continues at coordinate 398,795 of JARQZK010001485.1, read as the reverse complement.
CGACATTCACTGAAGAATATATATATATATATATATATATATATATATATATATATATATATATATATATATATATATATATATATATATATTACATTTGTGGCTCATTGTTTGGATGGCATTTATCGCCTCCGTGGCAAAGTTTGACCAAATCTCCCAAACCGGAGAGTTCAAACAATGAGCCACAAATGTGTGATTGTCTTCCGTAGCAGGGGATTTCGTTTGTTGTTGCTATTTTCATCTCCAAGTTTTCAATCCAATGCTTGGCTACGCTGTTCTGATGAGGACCAAAGAGTCCGAAACACGTGTCAACGGCTGCTTCCATATAAGCGGGCTATACCGATAATTCTGCTCTACTGGTTTATATATATATATATATATATATATATATATATATATATATATATATATATATATATATATATATATATATATATATATATATATATATATATATATATATATATATTATATATATATATATATATATATATATATATATATATATATATATATATATATATATACATATATATATATATATATATATATATATATATATATATATATAAATATATATATATATATCTCTAATATATATATATCTATATTATATATATATATATATATTGATATATATATATATATATATATATATATATATATATATATATATTTGAATTGGTGTCTTGCCTGTGTTGTATTGCTATTAATTCATCTTTTCTCAGAAATAACAGGCCAGTTAATGTTTTGTCATAAAATTCGTTAATATCTCAACACCTGAACACCGAATGAACTTCCTCAATTCCTTTGCTGGCCGAGATGCTATTACTAGATAAACGCAAAAATTATTCTAACTATTCTATGTTTGATCTTCATTTCTACTACAATTGCTATAAATTATTAACGGTGCACGAGAAACGAATCGCAGAATCACTAGGCACGAGTGACGGACACGTCGCCTCGATTTTCATCCGATCCCCTCTCGGATGTGCGTTCCCATTACACGCGCCCGTCCGGCAGGAAGTCGCCGTATGTATATGCATGAGTCCGGGCGTGTAGGCACGGCCGTTACAGATGATCGGAGGCTGCCGCTGCACTGCGAGCCGGAAGTTCGTCTAATGCATCCGCAATCGACTGTTCATGACCGGGCCTGGACCGAACGAATATGCATCGACCCCCGCCGAGGTTGGGAAATCGGGGACAGATGGAAAAATTACGAGGCGATTCTCGTGTGGCCCGCTGGACTGAAAAATTCGCATAAAAGTTGCAATTCGAATCAATCACGAACCTCCCTACGAAATTTGTTTAAGGGGGAAAACTAAAACCATTTCTCCGAAGTGAAATACTTTGGTGAACTGAAATATGAGGATTTTACAGGGAGGAAGATATTATTTCCCAAGAATAATGATGTTTTTCGGTTCAATTTGGCATGTCAAGCCTCCATCAGCCAAAATGTGCTTACATTCAGCATGTTCGGTTATTCTTGAGGCAGAATTCCGTCGCGAGATCAAATACATTTGCATTTGTTATACAGAAAGTAGTCCGACCGCTATTTGTATTCGGAAAAAATTAGAAATTTGTTAATTCATTCCGAGTCAAATAAGCTGCCCTGAAGAGATCTGATGAGATCGAAACAGCTGTATGCAGATTTTGAGTCGGGGTGACTTGACGTTTTCTATAATTCAACGTTGAATGGAGAAATATTTAAATTTCCATTCATTTCATCCTCTACACATGAAGAATAATTTTGTAATGGGGATGATTAGCAGAGTCAAACGTATTATTCACACAGAGAAAAGGCTTGAAACACTGAGAGGATTGTTCAACATCCTGTTGCCGAATAGTTACCCAAAACAGTTCCTAAATAGATTGTTCAATAATGTCCCGATATCAATAGGAGATAATATAACTAACATCAATCCTAATACAGCAGATAGGACAATTGTACCATTGACACTATTTTATATAGAGGGGCTAATAAAATTAATAATATTGTAATTGACAATTAAAAGGTAAAAATAGCGCATGGTATCGCTAAATCAAACAGACTCCTTTTCAAAAAATCAAAATACAATAGGTTCCAGTTAAGAAACAATCTTGCTTAGTCTATAAAATCAATTGCTCAAGGTGTGATATGACATATATAGGACGAACATAACAACTTCAAAAAAGAGTTACACAGCATAAGAGTGATGCAAGATTACACCCTGATAAATGTGCTTTGGCCAAACACATTAGAACATTGGGATACAGCGTAGATTTTGATAACATCCAAATTCTAGGTAAGGAAAAAAACGAAAAAGAATAGGAAGTTTGTGGAGATGTGTTATATCAGCAAATATAGTTCGGGTGCCATTGATGAACAGGGAGATATCAGACAACTTAGTGATATCTATTGTAACATACTCGAATGTGACAATAAAAATAAGTGGTCGTGAGTAAGAATGTTATGCTCTATGACTACTTCATGCGTTGTGTAAGACCATAGAAATGTCAGTTACTCTGATATAAGCTTTTAACTTGTACTTCGGTTGTTCTGATCATCTCGTGAAATATATTCTTCCAAGTTTTGTTGTAGGCGTTGCAGCCTTATGTCAAATAATTAGTACTCTTAATGTTTTGTATGCATAGTTCACTTACTGATCACTAGCTGTAAGTGGTTTAAAATCTACAAGTTGTGCTTTGTTAAATAGTTTTTGTTTCTTGTTTTTTAGACCCTGAAGAAGAGAGTAATGTCCTGTCGAAATATACTGTTATAGCTAAAAAGGTCATACTTTTAAGGCCCTTGCTGAGTTCCCATTAACCTTTATGAAACTTATTTAATTTATTCGGCAATATATAAATATATATGTATATATAAATATATATATATATATATATATATATATATATATATATATATATATATATATATATATATATATCTATATATATATATGCATATATATATATATATATATATATATACCTTTATATATATATATATATATATATATATATATATATATATATATATCATTTTTTGTTGAGAAAGCTACAAAATTCGTGGCGAAACGTGTTTGATAAAGTCGATTTATATATCAAATCGGTTAGTAAGATTGACGAAATATTAGCTCTAGTAAAATAAAAATCGGACCAAGAATTGGGATTACGTCAAGTTAATTTCATAGGCAAGGAATGATGTATGGAATACCAATTGTCCCTTACAAATGCGTCATAAAGCAACTAAAAGGACAACTGATTCGAATTATCATTTCATACAACGTATGAAGTCGTAGAATTGCCGTCATTCCCACGAGATTATTCATATTTTCCGCCGATCCGTCCGCGGCCGTACCGACGGAGTGTTGCGTGGCAACCCGGACTAAATCTGCGTTTCTGACAAGCGCGCCCGTTGCCCACGGCAACGACACTCTCGTAGGTACGTGTGACTCGCAAGTCAAATTGGAAAACGCTGATATTGTTGCGTATTTTCATTGCCCTCTGATAAAAACGCGTTGCATCTTTCAGATAATTAGTGCCTGTTGGCCTACAATTGAGCCGAGAGTTGGGTGTCCCTGATGGGTATTTATAATATGTACTGAAGATGCTTCTTGCAATGCATTCATTCAAAAGAAACTTCCTCAATATTGAAATAGGTAAATAAAATAGGACACATTTTTTTATTCATACTAATCAGTGAAATAGTATATTGTTTTATTAAATTATTAACACTTTTTGTGACGAATCTAAATGCCTCACTGCGTTCAGCCGGCAATTTCAGTCGAGCCACAAAAAGTGCTTTTCACCGAATAAAACTTGCGATTTTTTTCGCAAACAGTGTTCAAACGATAAAATTAAGATAATATTCTTAAAAAAGATTAGATATAAAATAGTTATTAACGTAACCAGGCCGATATGTAGCAAATAACGGATGAGGTTGGATATTGTATAACTAACCGAATCCGTTATTTGCGTATCGGCCGTGTGTCGTTAAAAATTTTTCGTAATCCCGTTGAAAGATTATATTTTGATTCCGAAGAAAGAAAAACCCCGTACCTCGCAATTCTAGAGAAAAATCCCAACGTCGTGCACTCTGTTGTCATGGAACAGTTTGACAGTTTTATAAACAATGTCAGTTTCTTGTGTTCTCAAGTTCGCTTTAACGACGACCATGGATGAAATTGATGAATTTGAGGAACAAAATTCCTTTAGAAATATTGGGAGAATCATGTGCAGTGCATCGAGTGTTGATTAACTGCCAAAGATAACTCAAGAGCGATATCAAAAAGAATATGAAAATTTTGAAATGTGGCGTAAAAGCAAGAATGTAAAGGTGGTTAATGAAGATGTATTATTAGCCTATGCGAAATGAAAATCAGAGGTTTATTCTCCCAACTCGCTGTGGACCAAGATTTCAATGTTGTTATTGTAAGCAGAATGATGTTTTGAAATAAATATTTGAAAAAGTTATTTCTTAACGGCCACCGGCCGTTATTATTTCAGTAAGTTAAGACTTACTTTTCAATTGTCATCTGAATACCGTTAAATCGAAATAACAGTATGGGATTACGAAAAAACGTAAAATTAGATTGCTTTGCTTACTGGTTTTGTAATGTCAAGGCATCACAAATTTGACAATTCAACAAAATAATTGTAAGAAGCATTTAAAGTCACTTATCTACGCATTAGAGGACTGTGCGTTTTTGGTAAGTATCCGAGTATTATGAAATTACTTTTTGTATTAAAATATATAAAATTTTTCTTACAGATTACATTTTGTACGCTCACAGCCGGACACAAAGTAAAAACAAAATAACGTCTGTGAAATCAAACTTCAACATTGAGAACTGAGGTAAAAAAAAGTCGTCATTTTTTAACGTTTACGGAAAAAAAAAATTCAAATGTATCAAATCCAAGTCATACAAGAAACTGGTGTAATCTATCAAACTAGAGATGAGAAGTGAATATAGTTCAGCTCCAACGCAAAGTTACTGCGTATTGATAAGTGAATATACCCTTGATGACGTTGTATAATAAATTGTTTTGGTGTTCCACCTCGTGTCAAAATGTGAATGTTTTCATATTGACGATTTTTTGACGTTTGTCAAAAAAATTAATAATCAAGTTTGGTGAAGTTTCTTTTGATTTTTCAGTATGCAACGCTTTGGTGGTAGTTCTGGCGGTGTTGTTTATTCGTTATATAATCGTAATGAATACCAACTCGAGCAAACGAAAATAATCTTTATACTGACCTCGTCACTCGAAGTATTTCCTAAAAAGTGTTTCTCAAAATACGTCTCGTGGCTCGGAAGTATAATCGATTATTTTCGATGCTCTCGTGATATTATAACTGATTATATAACTCATGAATGAATAAGCCAATAGAATCCGTGAATTTTGCATAACTACTGCGTATAGATAATTGAATATACCCTTTAGTTAGTTGCAACTATAGCTATATTATATTGAATATTATAGGTAATACATGAAATTATACAAAGATTAAATTAAAAATCATGAAAAATATACTAGTTGACCATGGACAATTTAATATATTATATAAAGAGAACAAGGAAAATTCTTCAATAATTTAAAAAAAAAACATACCTACGCCACAGTTGCAAAGTAGACATCTTAGGTCAGAAAGTTTGTATTCTAGCGACGGGTTTCTGCATTTTCGGGCTCTGCGGTGAATTGTTGTTTCCCAATATCTTTGGTGGGATGGCGCTCTGGATTGTTATCCAGACAGTGTTACTGACCACGATTTGTATTGGGGAAAAGTAAATACTGAATATATATGAAGGTGCTTGGAATATTTCGATTTCTACTTCAGATCCAGATCACACTTACAAGTATGGTCACAACCTGCAATAAATGTTTATTTTTCAAGATGATGTTGAAATAGTGTGTAGACCGCCAAATTTTAGTAAATAGTAGATTTTTTGTAAATACAATTTTCTTTTCAGTAATTTACTGAATTTACAAGGGAATTTAGCAAAACAATGTATGAGCAAGTTCCATTATTGAGCATATCTATTTCTCATAGCAAAATTCATAGTAGTTCGCGAAATAATATAAAAATTGTTCAAAATATAATATATTTATATATTTTCACTATAAGTGCTCGAAACACGCCATGTTTTCATTCTTTCGTCTCTTTCAACACTGTTCAGTGTAACTACTTATTTTTTTGAGATTGTATTCTGGCAAAAAATATATTCGTAACTTTTATTCAAATGTTATAAGAAACTAACAAGATTCAAAAAATACAGTTACTGTACTTACCACCTTCTAAAGAAACTGCTTCCACAAAAATTTACTTATACACAAATAACACTTCACCGTTTGGCTGTTAGTGTTAGATAGATACTCGTATAGCGAATTAGGCGGAAATTTGGCATATTTACGTTGAGACGGTGGGGGTGCAGCCAGAAATTAATCAATCCATGATTCTTTGAGCATTGTCCCAATGCTCTCGGACAGTGACCGAATGACCGAAATACATTAAGTGATAAACGCAGTGCATTGCTATGATGAACTATACATAGGTTAATGTTTTCAATCATTAATGTTATGCCTATTGAACATAGCTTTATTAAAAGAGGGATTATGACAATGTGTCGTGATGATTAAAGGTACATAGTATTGATCACTATGTAGTCATTATCTTGATGTATTTTTCACATTGCTCTGATGTAAATAACATTATAAAGATGACTTTTTTCATTAGATTAATGATTCAATTACATTATCGTAATGACATAGATTTCATTATAACAACAATATCGTTGATTGATCAATCACAGAAATTCATTATTATCAATAAATTTTGGACATTGTCCTAATGAAAAATACGTTATGATAATGAATATGCGGTCAATCATTGGCAGTGATTGATATCAGGCTCATTATTATTTTCTGTGTTGACGAAGTGATATAATCGTTTTGGAGTGATATAATCGTTTAATCGTTTGGACGTGATATAATCGTGTCAAAATGTGAATGCTTTCATATTGACGATGTTTTGACGTTTGTCGAAAAAAATTAATATTTTTTATTCGTTATATAATCGTAACGAATACCACTAGAGCAATCGAAAATAATCGAATATACTGACCTCACTCGACGTATTTTCTCAAAACACCAGTCGAGCTGCGCTCTCGTGGATGTTTCGCAAAATACGTCTCGTGACTCGGAATAATAATCGATTATTTTCGATGCTCTTGTGATATTATAACTGATTATATAACTGTAGTGACTGATAACTGATTATACCTTCTACTTTTAGAACTGTTACTTTTATTTTTCTTACGGAAAGCTTAGAATTGATTCTTTTTTTTTCATATGTGATTCACTGTATTTTTATTATATTTTTATGATTTAGTTGATAATATCTTCTATAGGTACACGTAGGAAAACGTTCAGGAAATTACCTTGATACCAGTACTATACAATATGTATATTATATGTATGTATATATATATATATATATATATATTTATATAAATATAAAATATATACAAATGTACATTTTTATAAATAAGATAAATATATAAATAGCTTGCTAGGGGCGTTGCTATTGAGCCACGGTATATATATATCAATAAATATTAATGTGAACAAATTAGAGATACAGCTAGAGGTGATAAATAAAATGACATAAAATATATCCTTTGAAGAAAGGACTCATTTCTACAAATCTAAAATTTCAAATCCTGTCATAAATAAACGATCAGAAGTTAACTAAATAAATTGAATGGAGTAAAAGAAGTGAAAACTATGTTACTAACTAGCGCTTTTATATCTTATTTATTTCCTATGTATGATAATTAGCTCGTAAATAGAACAGAAATATATAAGTACAGATTCATATATTGTAAGTGAACCGAAATGATAGAATTAAATTTCATTATTTGGATTGACTAAAAAGTACAAATTGATAATATGCTTTTGAATAGTTGTAAATATTATTAGGTACCTACTCTTGTATTTAGAGAAGCTAAACAATCCTATGTATTGTGAAAAATAGAACGAATATATAAATCATCAGACTAGTCGCGATATTTTTTTGTTCGGAATTCGTACCTAAATAGTAATTTTTTGGGCAGAAATACGCATCCAAATCCAAATTCTTCACATCACCCAAATAGTTCAATCGCTCAAATTGTCTTCATATGCGGGTTCTTTATTCTCGCCTCCCACGATCCACCATCTTGAGTTCGTCATCGAAGAAGACTCCATTCCAACCTCGTCGAAGAAGTCTGGAGGAAGCGAAGAAGCCGTAACTTGATTGATGAGGGTATTATTGAATTACCGCAGCTACGGAAGTGGCCGCCTTTGTCTTGGGAGTGTCGACGATGCGGTCTCTCATTCGTTCATCAGTTGTTTCTCTAACGTCGTTTCTACGTACCGGGTCGCATTTTCAGGCTCCTTTTTCGTTCGCCTAACTGCTAGGCATACTCTGCCCCTCTGGTTGGTGAAAAACGAATCTTCGTTTTTTAGTCGTATTTTAACCGAAAATAACAGATTATTGCAGAATATCGAAGGTCAACATTCATGCGTGGAAGTAGTTTTTTATCCATTTTTAACCTTCTGCACAACGATTTTCAAATTTTATATATATATATATATATATATATATATATATATATATATATATATATATATATATATATATAACTGAGATTGTTACTTTGAATTTTAATTTAAAGTTTATACTTTATTCTTTATATATACATATATATATATATATATATATATATATATATATATATATATATATATATATATATATATATATAATGAAGTGAACTAGGACATTTATTTGAAACTAATCAAATAAACCTCCTAGCGGAGCTGGTTATACGAGTTCACGAAACATCGAAATGCCTCCATATACCTTGGATGGTGTATGTTAGAAACATTAAGTTGTTTATCACAATCTATGGAAATGATAGACAGTCTGTTTCGCCCTTATTTGGGGCTCATCAGTATCATCCATCCATCGAAAGTGATAACCAACCAAATATTTCTAATGGCGTTATATTTTCCTTCCAGTGACTATATGGCAAATAAATATGACACAGCGCCACCATTCGGAAACAAATGAACCACATCTTACAGACAGAAGAAAACATTTCGGCAACGAGAACTCGTACGTCCTGACACCCGAAGGTGGTTACTATATTCGCTAAGCAAGAGTGAAGTTGATACATCAATTCGATGTAATTCAACATTCACACGCCGCAAGTAACAGGCGCTCCAATTTTATCCCTTTTACAGATAGCAAATGAATAGAAAACAGAATTCTTCGTGTTATCGATACACTTTCGTGGCAATAAAATGAAGTGAACTAGGACATTTATTTGAAACTAATCAAATAAACCTCCTAGCGGAGCTGGTTATACGAGTTCACGAAACATCGAAATGCCTCCATATAACTTGGATGGCGTATGTTAGAAACATTAAGTTGTTTATCACAATCAATAGAAATGATAGACAGTCTGTTTCGCCCTTATTTGGGGCTCATCAGTATCATCCATCCGTCGATGATACTGATGAGCCCCAAATAAGGGCGAAACAGACTATCTATCATTAGTGTATCGATAACACGAAGAATTCTGTTTTCTATATATATATATATATATATATATATATATATATATATATATATATAATATATTAACTCTATAACAAGTTGCATCCCTGAGGAGTTATAAGGCCTCAAAGTAGGGCCCACAATTTCGAAAAAGATTAATTTCTTTGCAACCTTTGAACTTAAAAATACCAAATTTGGTAAACTGTATGAGACTGTTAAGGGCATGAAGCACTGGTAAATACGAGGCAATCGAACCATTCTGGGGTTTAATTAGGGGTGACCTAACCTTAAAATTTCATAGTTTTTATCTGTCAGTAAATTTAAAAAATTTTATTTTCATGCCATGGTTTATTTAATTCCAAACCTTTTTTTACTCCTCTAATTTTTCATGAGACTTTGTCATTTTCGAGGAAAAGTCGAATAACCAAATACAAGTTTTTAACAATGTTATTTAAAAAGTTACAAAAAAGTCAATAGTTAGTTATGAATTTATAGTTCAAATTTGACAATTTGCAATTCAGTTCTTCTAGTAATTATATTGTTTTAATTTTTTTTTAATGAGTGAGAAATTCTCATTTAGCGAACAAGTGCATATTTTGAAAATTGGAACACGTAATAAGGACTATATATATATATAATACAATTTAAATTTCATCTCTTTGTCCTAATGTCCTGAATAGAATCATCCGGATAAAATGCTTCTATTAGCTTGACCCGTATATGACGGAATTTATTTTGTGAATATTCGGATTTTATCGAATTGTTAGCTCGAATTATATAAGGTTAACTTGAGTTTTGTGAAATCTTGTCGGAGGTAATATTTTGAATTATTTAGAAAAATTTGAAAATCAACAGTGGTTTTTTATATTTTCTTTCATCTAAAAATCTAAGTTATTCTTTTCAGGATGAGAGTAGAGTAGAAATAAGCTGAAATTTCGAAGCGAATGATGGGTAAATATATTGTTGTATAAGCTATAGGCATAGGAGTTTGTATGAGGGAATTAAATTCTGTACGTAGGACGCTCATACTTAGGGGCTATGTCTTGAGACACATCTATACAACTCCCAAGAGCAAGGTCAGACTCCAACCTACGTCCTCGGTATACAAACTATATACTTTTCCAGTGGGCTACCGAGGCTTCTAACAAATAGATATTACATATACGAGAATCTTATAAAAAATTAATAGGAAGGTCGAGTTCTTCGAGTTTGATATACGAAAATTAAACTTTATGACAAATATTTGAAAATATCTGTAATTGATGAATAAGAGTTTACTTTTTTGATCAAATTACTGTCGACTTTTCAAGAGGTCTTGCTTGAAACTCAGTAGAATAATTTTTAATGAATAAAAACACTTGATTTGAGATTCACTGATACATTCAGGTTTTACAATTATTCCCAAGGATGATACTAGGATATTAAAAGTAAACATATTCAGCTTCCAGTTGAATATAACGGCATGTGGTGTTATAGAGGGTTGAGTAAAAGTTTTCTGCTTATTGCAGAGGGGCGAATTGTTTTTATGATCTCTTGTAATTGCCTCAATTGTCTTATCTCTTTTTGAGTATATATACTATTGTAGTATTGTTTATATCTTTTATCCAAACAAAGATCAGATAATCGAGTAGAATGTTTACACATTCAACATACTTAAATTATCTTCAAGGTATCAATGGGACCAAGTCTCTCCTTTCTATTGACTACTGCTGATTTCAAATATATTTAAGTTCATATCGCATGCGATTATTTTTACGTAATTTTTTGGTTTGTTTTTTATAAAGTATAGGGCATATATTTTCCGCAATGATAATTTCTGCTATCCATATTAACATCTTTGACCAGAATTTTTACAATCATTGAAAAATCACGCACAATACGAATAGTTGTAGAGAGGTCACCTATAGCCAAAGCCGGGTAAAGCACTTGAAGAAGAAGAAGAAGATTGCAATAAAGTGAAAATAAGCTCAATAGACTTTCCATTCTGTCTCTTTAAAATCTTCTTACGTACTTGATGAATATTTCATAATAGCAACAATTACAACTAATTCATCAAGACAATAAGATATAATCCAGAAATAGTCAATATAAAATAACTTAAATAACTTTGGGAGCACATTTATAGAAAAAATGGGGTAATGATAGCTAGGTTCAATAATATATAAGAAGAACTTGTAATTAGTAAACATGTATTATATAAAAACGATAATTGAGAATTTTTTGAAAATTTTATTATCTACCTATATCTTATATAAGCGATCTTCATTCAAATGAAACAGTATTCAAAAGTAATTGAAGAATTAGAACATGCGTATGCTTCAAACGAAAAGTAACAGAAAAAAATGAAGGAAACCCTACTGCGTAGCACTAGGAATGATAAAACCCCTCGGCGTATGTGCATGTCGTCAATATTTTTTGAATGTACCTATTATATAAATTAAATAACAATGAAAGTCGATTTTACGAATGATCTGTCGAATTTGAATATCCTATCCCGGCTCATTTTGCTGCAAATTATGAATCAAATTGATAAGATATCTCTATGGATGGGAAGCAGACACAGACGCAGAATTAAGCTTAAGCTATCAACGTCGCTTGGTTACCGTGGCACACAGAGCACTTCGACGCATGTTTTGTAGGACTTCGTACATATCGACCTTGGCGCATGCGCATGTCGTAATGCCCATCTAAAAAACACTATATTTTTTTATTCTTAGTTGGTAAAAATTGGGAATTCAAATTCCCTAATGAAATCATATGTGTTTTATCGATATCCGTTGGAATTTTTAATCGGTTATTTTTTGACCAATATGAACAATAGAATACACAACAATAGTGATTCATCTCTTCTGAACGTTTGAATCGGACCAGTTACCAACTTTTTGTCGTGAGACTATAACCCCTTTAGCTTCGCCTCGGGGTAATAAATAAGTGATGACTACAGATTAATATAATATATTTATCTAATTAAGAATACACTCTCATGCATTACTGAATGGGCAATATAAGAAAATACAGAAATCTGATTATGTTATGGTTCAACATTGATCATTTCGAAATTTCTTGTTGAAAAGAAAGGGCATTGATTTAAGAATTTGCATCGTTTATATCTACCTTGACGCAATAAACAATGACTAATGGATTCTGACGGCCCGTAAAGTGTATCATGATACGTGAATTTTTGTGTGGAAAACGTCCGTTTCATCAAACAAATAGCTGTAAGGGTTAAAAATCATAATAAATCATTTGAGTAAGGTAGAAAGCGTTCTGGTGCGTTATGTACATTGGATGACGATGATTTTCAAAAAAGCCTTCAGCACCACCAGGGAATCGAGGAAACTTTGTAAGCAGGCTCGGATTAAGTTGGTTATGTATGCCTTATTTCTAAACTAGACATTCCACATAACTTTCAGTCTCACGTAAATTTAAGAAAAACAAAAAAATGCTCCAAATTTTATGTTGAGGAGGAAGGTAAAAATGTTTTCGCTTATTTCTTTATCAGAAATCACTACTTTTGGTTTAATTAACGATAAAAATGAAGAAATTGAAACAGTATTTTTTGACAAAGTGTATTACCAAATTGCCCGTACTTCGTTATTTTATCGACAGGTAATAATCCTTTTTCAAACTCTTGCAACTGCTTCGTATTTTATTTCACTAATAATATCACCTTTTTTGAAATTCTACTTTTTTCAACGTTTAACTGATAATTTATCTGAGTTCTTCTGTTATCTTACGCTCTAGAAGAAGATCTTCGGGAGTGGCTTTATAAAGAAATGTTTTAAAATAGCCCCACAGAAGAAAGTCAACTAGGTTTAAATCAAAAGCCCATTCTAAAAAGGCATTCTATCTAGCGGTGGCGCTTAATGTTCCAATGTAATTGCACAATTGATAGAATAAAATTTTGTTTTTATTAATTGGTTTGATTTTATTTATCACAAGGTAGAACAAAAAACAATGTTATCTCTATACACATTTCTTTTGAGCAATAAATACCTACAGAATTAATCTTTATATCTAGGATCAATTATACGTATTGAGACAAATCACAATCATATATATATATATATATATATATATATATATATATATATATATATATATATATATATATATATATATATATAACAATAATAATAATAATGATAATATCGTTTATTGAGCATAACCTGGTACAAAAAATAAAACTTCAATATACTGAGAAGCCAAATATTTCAGCTCAACACATTATATATAATAAACATTGCTAGCTCACGCCTCAATATATTAGGACTAGTACTATTTTTTACAACACTAAGAAATTTATTGAATATATTGAATCCCTCATAAAATTCACTTTTTCCAGATTTAGTAAGCATACATAACCTGCATGTAGAAGAAACCAGCATTTCGAGTGTTGTAACGGTGCACGTCACTGACACAGGTTACATTTATTTATCACATTATATGGAATCGGCCTATTTTTATTTTTAAATATCAATATATGTAGCTAAGACTATTCTCTGTTCAACAGACATGAGCAACATAGTTTTAATTGGACTATACCTATTACATATTAAAAGAATGGTTAATAATAACAATTTACATATTTATTTAAAGAAATAACGCATGACGCACGTTTCGGCGGAACTTCATCTTCTTCAGGTGCTAATGGCAAACTATTACACCTCAAAATGGCTAGCATCTCTATTGTATAACTGTTAATTTTTTGTTTACTAAGTAGGTACGCCAAACAAAATAAAACAATATTCAAAGTGCGCCATAATTATTGATTTGAACAGCAACAGCTTCCCACACACACACACACACACACACATATATATATATATATATATATATATATATATATATATATATATATATATATATATATATATATATATATATATATATATATATATATATATATATATATATATATATATATATATATATATATATATATATATACTTATATATATATATATATACTTATATATATATATATATATATATATGTATATATATATAAATAGATATATATATATATATATATATAGATATATATATATATATATATATATATACTCTGAATCTATTCAACTCAATATGTCGATCACGAAACTATTTTTCGTTGATTCATTTTAGTAACATTCTTCACATAATTTATATTGGATTATTTTGTCGAATCAGAACATATGGATGAACTAAGGCTTATGATGTAACTTCACAGAATATTTTTGATTTATGGAAATCACAGTACCGTTTCTTAATTATATAGTTTCTATCTTGGTACGAAGATTTTTTTTGGTGTTATATTTTTCACAATTATTTGTTGATTTATTGATGAAAAAATTTTGAGGTTATGTCAAAGTGGCAACATTTATGATGTATCCTCGAAATTATTACAGGTGAATTCGTGAAATGTATTCAATGAAGAAAATAATCTATCTCAATACTAGAATCTGATAGATTTTGTTGAAAATTTCAACAAATAGTTTTGATAGTTCCATCAAATTTTGCTTTGTTGAGCTACTGAACAATAAATAATTGAAGAGAAAATCCCTGAAAGATAAGGCTTGAATTGAATGAACTCGACATCATCGAATATAATTGAATAATTTTAGGGTAAATTCAAAAATATAAAATTTTTTATATTATTGTTTGATATGTTTCGAATAGCTACCTTTTTACTTTTCTTACGTTTCGTCCGCCTTCGATAGCTATAACGATTTTATTGTCACAAAAAACCTAGTAACAATTTTAGAGGTGTACTTTATATTTATTTCAGTGCATTTCCTAGGTATTTGTCATTACAATTATTAAATTCAGAGTGGGGTTGCTGTACAGATTGTCCATTAACTCTTCCATCAGTAAAAAAAAGATAAAAAACTAATCAGTATTTTGCGTTAACATTAGCGTAATACTCATTCCCTCTCTGGTCTCGAAGCGGGTACAAAGCGGAGGTCATGGGGGCCATGTCCTGACAGGTGCTGGAAGACTAATGATAGGAGGCTATGGCGGTGGCCGCTCCGCCAATGCTGCCGCCCGCTCGCCGTCCCCAAACGAAAGAACGGTCTGCCTCCATGATAAATTGCCTCCAAGCCAATTTACCTGTATAAGGCTCATCTATTTGAAGTAATAGAATGTGCATTCGTCGGTCGCCGGGTGATCATTTGGTGCGTAACACCTTTTGTACAGCACTGCTAATTCCAGTGGCGGCGCTTGATTCTGACTTCCTACAGTTACAATTATTTAAAAATCCTTGAGGTTAGAGAAGCTATTGTAGATGATAATTCAACTGATGAATGAGAGTTGATTATTCAGCAAACACTATTATAGGATAATTACTACATCGAAAATTTGTGGTTCGTGTCTTCTATAACTTAAATCAGCAATAACTTTATAAATTCTCCCCGAAATATGACATGATTTTCGTATAAACACCATTGATCTATTAGATTATTATTTTATCGTCAATGCATTTGCCAGTTATTTTAAATCGTCATTTATCAAGTGTTCGCCTTTTGATGCGGAATGCTTTGGATCTGGTGTTCCGCTGTTGCCGGTTCCATTTATTTCAGAGGAAGATGTATTTAAGGCTTTGAAAAAGTGCAGATCTAAGATGACAGCGGGCCCTGATGGAATGCCGTATTTTATCCTAGGAGACTGTGCTGGTCCTTTTGCTTCTCCATTAGCATATATTTGTAACTTGGCCTTAAGTACAGTCAAATTTCCATATGTATGGAAGGAAGGTAAGATCAGCCCAATTGTTCGAAGGCCCATATAGTAGATGAACAACATGGATTTATTAGCGGTAGATCAACAGCTACTAACCTTACTCGCCTCGCGCAATATATTGCTGATGGCTTTGATCAGTCCTTGCAAGTGGACGTGATTTATACTGATTTCTCAAAGGCCTTTGACAGACTAGATCATGGCATCCTACTTCGAAAGCTTAGTTGCTTTGGACTATCAAACAAATTTGTAACCTTCTTTTCATCTTACCTATCCTCAAGACAACTGTTGGTTTAGTATAATGGATTTAAGTCATCGAAATTTATTGCAGGGTCAGGAGTTCCGCAGGGGTCTGTCTTGGGCCAAATGTTGTTCACTATTTTTGTGAATGACATTTGTTGCATTATGAAATGTAATTTTCTTCTCTATGCGGATGACTGTAAATTATTTCATTAAATTCCAACAGTGAGTGATTGCTTCTCCAGGAGGATTTTCAAATTTGAATCGGTAGTGTGAAGAAAATTTTTTTTGAATATTTCTGAGTGCAACATAATTTCTCTTACTCGGAAAAAGAACTTAATTAGTTACGATTATAACATAAATAGTGATATAGTTAACAGATGTACTGAATTTAGGGATTTGGGTATAATCTTTGATACAAAATTAGCCTTTGCCACTCACATGATTAACATTATTTCCAGCTCTTACAAAACCTTAGGTTTTGTAATAATAAATTCCAAATGGCTGTCTCAATCTGAATCAGCTATGCTTTTATACAATACCTTAGTTCGGTCAAAACCAGAATATGCTAGTGTTGTTTGGAATCCGGGATACGTGTTTTATGTGAAGAGTATTGAATCAGTTCAGAGACGTTTTTTAAAGTATTTATGGTTTAGCTCTGATGTAGTTTATCCGGAACGAGGTATTTCTGCGTTGCTAAATACTAGATTCAGTGTTCCATTACTCGAAAATCGTAGAAAATATTTAGGAATTATTTTTTCATATAAAATGTTTAGTAATTCCATTGACTGTTGTTTTCTACTTTCTCTTATAAATTTGCGCGTCCCTAGATTGACTAGTCGGGACATGAATGTGTTTTATCCACCTCTAGCCCGTACAAATGTCCTTGCCTTTTCTCCACTTCACAAAATTTGTAGTGATTTCGAGCCTTTTCATGGAGTCATTGACATATTTGCGAACAGGCCTGGTGATGTCAAAAGGGCTCTTCTTACTTGTTACTTCAGATGTGAGCTATTGGTGTGATTCTGTGAGTGAGCCTTCTTTTTTCTCCAGTAAGAGTTTTTTATTTTTTATGCTCACAGAGTTGCATCATTTACTATTTTTCTGAAATATTGTTTTTAATTTTTGCTTGTGTTTATTCTCATATACTTTGTATTCATTTTAATGTATTTTTCCCACTCTATAATTGACAGAAGCTGTTGAGTGGTGTAGGTCTGAATGAATGAATAAATAAATAAATGAATAAATCTTGATGATATGTAGTTCAGTTTCAATGATTTTTATCAAAAAATTTTTTTCATAACGAAATACTACTGGTAATATCTGCTGACTGAATAATTATGTATTTAGCTTCTGATAAAGAACTAGTAGAGAAGAAGGAGGCACTGGGGACCACCTAAGAACTTATGGTGTATATTTTCCAAAAAAAATGTGTCTAACCTCTTTTAGTATATAATATCACTTTGACGATTTTGGATATAATAGATCAAAAAATAACTGCAGACATTATTTTAAATCTTTGCGCTGGTCCTATGTCCTCCACAGTATTGGGACACAAGCTACTCTGTACTGGGACACAGGGGTTCATTTCAAAATTGGGTTTCCAGTGAGTTCGTTCCAAAAAAAGGATTAAATAGTTGGTCGTTACATTGTAGGATATTTTCAATGAGTTACAAAACGAATATCTAAGAAATTCGAATACTCCATTTTTAGACGAAATTTCATGATTTCCTCTGTCCATGAAGGTTCTGTCCTTTTTTTTCACATAGTTACGTACCATCTCAAATTAAGAAACAGAGTTTTCAGTTTTTACATTATATTATAAATTTTTCTCGAATATCGAATGCTCTAAGAAGTGCAAAAACCCCAAGAGCTATATTTAAAACTTTGGAAAATGATACCGGTAGCAGAAGAAGAACATATCCTGAATCAAGGTTTTCCGGTTTAGATCATTATACTGCTTTCATGAGCTCACATTTTTTTTATTCAAAATTTTCATTTTCATTCATCCTATAATAAATAAATTATTTTTTTCTCATATATTATTATAACATATATACAATTTTTTAATCAATATTAAATTAATAGAGATTTTGGTAAACGTTAATTTGTGTTTCATTGTCTGCACTAAAGATAAATCAGACTGAAATGATGTAATATGGTGTTTACCAATTTTGGCTAGCCGGAGCAATGTAATATCTTAATGTAGCGTAAGAAGTATTTTCTTGTTATCCAATTGGCACCTGAACGTAGGGCTTTTATCATTATACAATTCATTCGATTTTATACATTAATGTAGCGTAAGATGTAATTTCCTCGTTACATAATTGACGTACGTGTTTGTGTGGCTTGATTTTATACCAACGTGGTAAGTAATTGTAATTTTCCTGTAACAATTTTAACATAATTTATTTTCTAGAACAATTTTTTATTCATAAATGACCTTTACATCTACTGAGATTATTGTTAATTAAACAGAATTTAAAGTTCATGTCTGCGTTGATCTAAATGGTGGCTCTTATTGTCATAAAATACAGACATTAAACCCCTACTTCAAAGAGTGTGCCATTTATATCTCAAATATTTATGACCATTGTAATCAATACCTAGTGTTTCATTATAGCTGATAGTTTTCATCAAGTATTTACCTAATCAATCATTAAGTTTTAGATTGTTTTTGATAACTTCTTTATAACTATATAATAACCTAATATAATTTATATTTCCTGATTCACGTGTTTTTTTTTTGAAAGAGTAGATTTCCGTATATATTTCATTTTCTCAGATTTTTTCCAAGATATCATTCGTGAAAACCCACCGGTTCGAAAATTGCAGACTGTGAATTCTCGAGGGCAAAAATGGAAAGCAGGTGTCGAACGTACCTAATGGTGTAACTACGGTTGCGTTCCCAAATCCGTCCAATTAAAATATGATCAAAAACTTTTAATGATTGTCGCACTTTCAACTCAACGAGACGATATTTTGACGCCCTCCGGATATCTACATCGAATGTATTATAATGACATTCGCATTTCTCATGGTTTATTCACTTTTCCTTCGCCTCATTAGAGAGCCAACCATTTCGATGGTTATTGCGTTACCGTTGAAGTAACAAAGTAAAAAAATCTTCCTTCGGCTTAATTAGAGATTGATATATAGGTTTATGATAGATGATTGATCACGAAGTTCTCCAGCTGGGCGTATTCTTAGTTTCAGCTTTATATTACTACACTCGCTATTAGCCTCTACAGTAGACTGATATGTTAATTTTCAATACCTAAAATGTGATAATAAATCTCATTTATGAAAGATGCACCAATTCATGAACTTTTCATAGACATTTCAAAAGGGAGGATTTCTCATACACAGAAATTGTAACCCGTAATTTAAGAACTATGATGAATTAAATTGCAAAACACAGGAATTTACCTAAACATTTAATTGAATACGTGAAAACACTATCAAGTAACAAAGATTTCCAAAAAAACTGATATCTGCTACTTTTAAGGCGCAACAGATATCTGCTACTTCTAAGGCGCAACAGATATCTGCTACTTCTAAGTCGCAACTGATATCTGCTTCTTCTAAGTCGCACCTGATATCTGCTACTTCTAAGTCGAATTCTGAGAATTAAAGAATAGTATTTCACCTTTGACTGTTTTAGATATTGTGAAGATATTCTCTATATGATTCCTTGCTACTACTTTATATGTTATATTTCAATGTGGGTTTCATATAGGTATACATATATCATGATATCAAATGAATCAATGATTTTATATATTCAATTGTGAAAATATGAAAATAGTAAATAAATAATGATAAATATTTAAGAAAATTAAATATACAAAGTTCTTTCTTTCATTCATTTGACCAGTTGTGGTACACCAAATAACTACATTGTTTAAAAATGTGAAATAACGTGACTATATTATTGAACTAATTCATCGAAGCATTTTGAAGAGCTGCTTATTAACATTAATCATTGCATTAATACGTAATCAATCCATTGAATTCTTCTTGATCATCGTTGTATATATAAATGATAACCTTCCATTGACATTTATGTGCCGACCTGTATATTGTTGCGCTAGTGCTAATCTGAAGACACTTCTTTTTATTGAAATATGACACGGAAAGCTTTTTATAATCAGCTAATGAGGCCTGATCTAATTTTCTCGTGAACAGATAATCAATTTTTTTTTGGCGAATGAAGTGAAAGTTCACCTTAAATAGAAAATAGTACCTACAATATAGCATGAGTGGTGTGCTATATTGTAGGCCTTTCATTTGAGTATGCAGTGATTTGTAGAAAATATGCGATGCGATATAGGTACTCTACAAAATTCTATACTCAGAGGAGACACTCATGAAAACACAGATCAGCAAGAGAACTCGAGAAATGAATGACAACAATAGAGAGTTATAGGAACTTTTATAAAGTTAAGCAGTAATAGTGCCGACCTTATATTGACATATACGCAGGCGCAGTTGATGTTTAAAATAAGGGAGACATTAATGTTACTGCTTGTCGTTATTTGTGCGCGGTTACTGCAGGGCACTATACAGACCTTATTTCTTGATTTACATGTCATAACCACTCTTTTTCGGCTTCTATCTATGTTCTATGTCAGGGGTGCTCAGACTTAGAGTGCTGGCGATCTACCACAAAATATTTAGGTGAAAAGCGATCGACCAACTTAATGTTACTAAAAAAGAAACAAATACATTTGCAAGAATATGATTTATTTTGCACTTTAAAACACTGTGCTGACACGTTCTCGGTAGGGGGAAGGGGGGTCTTTGGCGGTGTTACCACGCCCTCGCGATCGACTCTGAAAGTTTCCGCGATCGACCGGTCGATCGCGATCGACCGTTTGAGCACCCCTGTTTTATTTTCTATCCTTTGATAAAGTAAGACAAAGTACCTACCACCTGTCATTATAACGTAACCTCATAAGGTTGTTGATCTGTGGTTTCAATAACTCTAAATTTTAGGTATATTTTGAGGTCGAGCACTATTTATATAAGGTCAGCACAAATACTGCAAGACAGTAAATTCAGGTTTCCAATAACTTTCTAATGTCAACTTTGACATTTCATTATTGCTGGTGTTTATCAAAAGCGATAATGGATCTTTGTGAAATATCAAGTTCTCTATAAATTTGTCTACTACTCATTTAGGGATTTTCTTTTGACATGACATATAGGTACATCTAAAGGTTTGTCTTCAGTTCATTATAAATCATTTACTACACGAGTTTCGTTAAACTTTTTCACCAATTCAGTCACAGTAGACCTTGTAATGGAATTTCGGTAGGGATATACATTATTGAAGATTTTCTTGTCGTTGTCGACTACTTCGTCTATCGTTATATCCTAATACCATTGTAATCTCAATCCGTTATTCTTGAGATAAACGATCCATTTATCGCTTTTAATAAACACCAACAAAAATAAATTATTGAAATGTCAATCATGTTATTGTTGCAATCATACGTACCTTAATGCAGCTTTTATTTTAACTTGGGAGACAGTAACGCATTTTCACCTATAACTGCGAAATTGTGGCATTTAGGTATATGTAATTATGAAAACTATTGAGAATTATTCAAGGATTTCAAAAACTGAAAAATATATAGAGTACCTAATCTATTTGAAACAAATGTAAATACCATCGTAGGATAAGCCATTTCACGTAACACTCACATTCCAAAATTTATAAAAATCGTGCGAGTCATTTCTGTAATAATTGATGCGGTCCATACTTAAAAGTCACTCTATACACACACACACACACACACACACACACACACACACACACACACACACACATATATATATATATATTGATATTTTTTCTGACTCGTCGAATACCTTTGTAAACAATCTTAAGAAACATTTTGTCCAATCGTCCAATTGATTATATGTTCCATATTTTTTTTTGTACCTATATAAAATATTTCTACTGTATAATTGAATTGTATAACATGAATATTTAGTGTATTTGTGAATACTGTTTCTGGGTTCGTCCTGTTTGTATTCCTATTTGTGAAAAATAAAATAAAAAATAAAATAAAAAATTACATAATAATAATATATTTAATTAATGAATTATTGGGATATCAGTCAGGTAAGGTCTAAATGATAATACTATTTAAAATGTTCAAGCTTTCGGCTTATTTATTAAATGTGCTACGTCTTTTGTTAAATCTTCTAACTTTTAAGTTTTGATTGTGAACGTCTTTGAATGTATATAAATCAAATTACTGTTTTCTATAAACAAAAAGTACCAATTATGAATAGAACTGTACCACCAAATTGGTGAGATTATGGTAGCAGTGAATTTCAAATTTTATAACCTCACTTAACGTAAGTTATTAACGAATATAGTTATTTCATTGCATTGCTTCATCATACTTTCCAGGTTCCTGAGGAAGGCAATAAATAAGCCGAAAGCTTGAACGTTTTAAAGAGTATTATCGTTTGGACCTTACCTGACTGATATCCCAATAATTCATTATTTAAACATTACTTAACAGTCAATAACCAAATTAAATATATATATATATATATATATATATATATATATATATATATATATATATATATATATATATATATATATATATATATATATATATATATATATATATATATATATATATATATATATATATATATATATATTGCCTTGATTTTTAGTTCAGCTATTTTACGTTCTCATTCTGATAATTTTTTATTACATCAATATAAACATTCAATTAAAGAGTACTTTTGGAATGAACTTTCTTGGACGAATGATATAGATTAGAGAATTGAAAAATCACTTAATTAACCTAATTTTCTTCAAGTTAAATCAACAATAACTTTGAATGGAATTGGCGTTTACTTGGTGAAAGTTCATATTCATAACTTTATAAAGAAATAAAAAACTAACTTTTCACAGGTTAAAATAAAAATCTATTGAGTAAACGCGTTTCGTCATAACATTGACTTCATCTCATACTCGTACGAGATGAAGTCAATGTTATGACGAAACGCGTTTACTCAATAGATTTTTATTTTAACCTGTGAAAAGTTAGTTTTTTATTTCTTTATAAAGTTATCAAGAATAACTTTCTAGAATTCAAACTTCGGAAAGTTCAGATTATGATTGCAGTTATCCCAAAATCAAACTAAGGGTGTCTAACATTTCAATCTTTATTTAAACATTTCCGATGTGTATATAAACATCACATCTCAAAAATAATTGAAACCAATGAATTTTTAATTTATTTTTTGATATTTTGACAATTCAATGTTGTTTTTTCTCACAAAGGATCTTCATTTTAATGCCGGTTATGAACGGCCAAAGCGCCGTTATATATATCATATATATATATATATATATATATATATATATATATATATATATATATATATATATATATATATATATAATATATATATATCTAATTATATATATATATATATATATATATATATATATATATATATATATATATATATATATATATATATATTAAAATGACAGAATCCACTCCCGAATCAAGCTCTATGCGTTTGTCTGAGTGTTCTCTTAACCGTCAATTTGAATATTTATGGACACCTCCGTGGGGACCCGGACCACGTTCCCAAGACCAACAGATCCCAAGCATATGTTATTTAATATGATTCAATTCGGGCAGATACGATGATGCGACGCGTGGGGTGGTAAATTCGATAACGGGATTACTGTCAAATCAAATCGCATTAAAACCGAATGCAATCTGGTTGCAGGAGGAAGCTTGGAGCGACGCGATCACGCAATCCGACAATCCGCCAGAATGCGATACCCGGACTGCGTTCAGGGGATCGGGTGCTATCTTTTAATTGAATGGGGTGGGTGGTGAAAAAACCGAAAGGTAATTTAGGGATGTTAATAGGGATGGGGGCACTATAATAATAATTTTTCTGAGTTCAATTCGAATATAGGTATGTATGTTAGCTAGTGATGTGTCGATAATTTTGACTTATAGGTAATAGTAGTAATAATAATTCAAGGGTTGATACAAATTTTCATTATTTTAAAATCGAAGTCTTTTATCGCACTTTACAGTTTTGATACTTGGCTATTAAAAACAGTCGTGAAATTGTGTCCATCACGACTGAAACGACGAACAGCGTTACGTCCACATCAGCTGTGTTCGTTATTTCATCAATAGACCATGAGTTGTCAAAGTGATTCAGCAGCAATTGAGGATAGCGATGTTGACGTAGTATGAGTACTAGCGTTTCTAAATTTGAGTAATATGTTCTATATTAATATGAAGATATGACTATAAAATCAATGTATTATTATACATCATGTATGATTTTGATATTTTTTTTGGATAAAAACTTAGAGCAATCATTACAGCTTCCTTTGGATGACTTTAATTGAAAATTGAAAAATGAGCTAGAAAATTTTTCTTGGAGATATTACATCACTACTGATGCAGATATAATGTTGATGATGTTCATCATTGCTCTTCAACCTTGAAACTTTGGAAGACAGTGGATCATTGTCCCTTCAAATCTATTATTTCTAGTTCCGTGTTCTTAGTGTAAAGAGGATTATACCTACCATAAAAAAAACTGTCCTCTGTACGTTTCTACTAACACAACACTTTTCTTCCACAAAGTTCAAACCTCAGCATCTCAACCTTTGGACTTTTTGTACTACTGGTTGAGTTTCATATGGACATATTAGATTTCCATCATATTAGGTTAATCAGTATCTTCGCTAGATCCTTTCTGGGAATATTTTCTATTGAACAACTTTATCCCAAAAGAGGATGCCTCGAGAAAGCAATGGCTTCCAATTCGAAGATTATATGATAGACTTTTTCTTCCTTGGCCATAAACAGCGAGCATATCTAATCCTCTCCATGTGCTCAGTTTGCATATAATTTCTGAAGGTTGAATGATTTGTTAGTAGTGCCATCACCAGTCGTATCTGAATCGTATTAAGGTTTAGGATGTCTTTGGGCAGCGCCCCTGATGGTTCATTGACCATGAGTTTGCTGTCTTCTTGTCTTGGTAAGCTATTCCAGTATGGCTGATTTTTGACTGAAAGTGCAGATATGCAGGCGCATAATCGTGATTTTTGAAATTTTCAGTGGTATGTCAGAAGTTTAATAGGAATTTTGGGTACTCTAAGAAACTTTAATTTTCAATATATTTCTCGAATAATATGAATATTTTCTAGGAATGTTTTGCGCATTTTACGGAAGTCGCATAGTATTTTCTTAGCGTGGAAATTTGTATGGATATTTCCGATAATATACCCAAGATGCTGATTCCATAAAATTGTATGTATCGGTAACACACGAATGAACCATGAGTTTGCTGTCTTCTTGTCTTGGTAAGCTATTCCAGTATGGCTGATTTTTGACTGAAAGTGCAGATATGCAGGCGCATAATCGTGATTTTTGAAATTTTCAGTGGTATGTCAGAAGTTTAATAGGAATTGTGGGTACTCTAAGAAACTTTAATTTTCAATATATTTCTCGAATAATATGAATATTTTCTAGGAATGTTTTGCGCATTTTACGGAAGTCGCATAGTATTTTCTTAGCGTGGAAATTTGTATGGATATTTCCGATAATATACCCAAGATGCTGATTCCATAAAATTGTATGTATCGTTAACACACGAATGAAGTCTCATGTTTACCCCCAATATTTTACGCACTCCTTGAATTAATTAATTAAGAATAATCACGCGATCCATGGGAGAAAACACATGTACTCGTTGATCGTGAGTTATAGTCCCAGCTAACTACCTCTGTCGGTTATATTCGCTGGTCATAGGACACTTAATCATCGCCGATTTTATTCTGTCCATTCATTATGCGGATTATTTATTTGGGACGGGTGGATGCTGTACACGAGGGAAACGATTTTCGGGTCCATCAGGGGACAACGTTTCCTCAAAGTCTCGATTTATCAACGATATTATAACGCGTACATTCTCATTGTGCTCACATCATTTAATTTTGTACATAAGTTATTCTTTGGTGTGTTTTGCAACTTTAATTTCACTCAGTTTTATTATTCAATATATTCTTCCTGGTGTCTATTGTTTATTATTTTTACATAAGAAAATTGATTGTTACCAAGTTGATATTATGGAAACGGTCGAATCTAGGTACTGATAAAGTTTGGGTAGTAAGGTTTTAAGATGATCTCTTCGGGGTTGAACAGGTTTCTTAACATTTATTGTTTATTTGTCCTGGATATTCACCTAATGAATGATTTATGTGATTCCGAGTTTACTGTTTGGGTATCCTCTTGGTCAAGGAAACATTAGATGATCCTCTAAGTGAGCCCAAGAGTCATCAGTGCAACTGGATAACAAGCAAACCCCAGATGATAGTGAAAGCCACCAATTAGAAAATTAATTGCTATTCAACATTAGCTGAGACACTATGTGAGTATAGCTTACTCCATACGTTGGATAGCTGAGATACTATGTAAGTATAGCTTACTCCATACGTTGGTGAAAACATTGAGATTCAACACTAGATAAATATCTAGGTGACATGAGAAAACATTTTCCTTGAAAAATTTTCATTTCACCACGGTCGTATTGGACTGACGACAAAAGATCAGCAAATAGTTAAGTATCTAAGCCCGAAAATTGAACTGGGACAATAAAATTGTGAGGTTCTTGTATTTATTTCGTTGTCATTACTGAGTCAGTAATTTTAAGGTTAAGTTCCACAAGGAATCTTAAACTGTGTAGATGAGAGTATACCCAGAATTCTATGATGGCTCTATAAAACTGAAATCATTTGAAAAATGGAATGGCACCTTTTCTAGTTTTTTCGCAGTTTGAGTTTTTTTAATTCTAAATTGTTAGTTTAGTGGTTCTCAACCTGGGGTACCACAACCCCTGGAGGTTCACCAAATGTTGTCAGGAGTTCGCGGAAAGATAAAGTCAATGGAGGGACTCTATAAATAAAATATTTATTTCAATTCAGCAACTTCTTCACCAACAAAGAGTTCCAGTCATCCAGCATGAATTAATAAGCGAAATTTTGAAATACGTATGAAATGACTGCGGGTTTCAGTGTGAAAACTAACCAACTACATTGACTTTTAGCTCAAATGCATCTTTGAGGGCAGTATGTTTTACAGTTATTTATGTGAATTTTATTGTCGCACTAAATAAGACATTTTCAAATTCATTTCTCTTTTGCTAGTAGGAAATAGGACTTTTCAAGGATTCTAACGGAGGGGATAACATTAGTGAACATATATTTTCAAGGGGTACGCGACGAAAAAAACTGAGAACCACTGGTTTAGGAGTACCGTGTTGCCAGTTATTTATTGGACAAAACAGATTTCTAACAGTACTGGAAAAAGTGAGTAGTAAGTTGAGAATAATTGGCTGGAAATCCAAACCAGCTTCATCCCTGGACTTCATCATTTATTCTTTTTATCACAATACTAATGAAACTTTTATTCCAGAGAAATTTGACTTGAAACAATCTTTCTTACTTGCTGGTTCCACCCAGACTTTCATTAGCTTCAAACACTAACTTTGGAGTTGGTGTTTGCTCATCATTAGGAATTGATCCAATTTCTACCCCAACAGTCTTGGTTCACCGAATCGGGACAAACGGAATCCCAGACGCGTCCGAACCACGTATCGGTCTGCAGATTTCTCCGTAACAATTCGACTAAATGAGCTGATTAGCGTGGGGCCGTAGATGTTTCGCGGTATCAGCTGCGCCCATCTCTACGCGATGTCTCCATACGTCCAGACTATACTCGAATGAACAAATCTCAAATCTCCACAGCGGAGGATGACGCGATGGCCAATATAGAAAATTAGATAATTTGATTTGGGGTCGAACGTCTTTTGTCCGCCTGGGAACTAAACAGCTGCCACCGGAAACACTTGAACGGGACTCTACGCGGCCTCCCAAGACAAGACGGCGTCTTCACGTGCGAGTACATTATTGGTCCTTTTGTAATTATGAGGTCATCCAACTATAAGAGAGGGTCAATCTTTTTCGATTATATGGGTTATGGGGAAATGGTGGGTGTGGAATGATAATATGTAGGTAAGTCTTTGAATCAATGGATGAGCTTCTGAGTATACTATTGATGTAGTTTAAGATTCCTTGTGCAACTTAACCTTAAAATTACACTGCGATGAATTCTAGAGAGTTCGTATTGAACTAAATTTGCTAACAGAATGTCAGTGAATATATGTCAAAATGTGCAATATTACGAATTGGAAAATATGAAATAGGCTCAAAATAGTTTTTTATTCGTATTTTCCACGAAAATAATAGACTATTGTACTGCATCGAAAAGGGAGACTGAGGTGTGGGTGTAATTTTTGAAGACGTTTTAATATCCTGGGCCTATATATATATATATATATATATATATATATATATATATATATATATATATATATATATATATATATATATATATATATATATATATATATAGATATCTTTATCTTTTATTTTCCCGGTACATTTGAGCATCTGCAGCGGCCACTATCAAACTACAAACTGACTCTATCTGAGGTTGTTTTTGAAGCAGAATAAATCTACCATACTTAGCATCTTCAAACTCTAGACAAACCGAAAACAAAAGATGTGAAAATTAACAATGAATAATATATTCGAAATTCTTGAGCATTTTGGAGAGGGTATGGATTTAAAAAAATTCTGTTTTTGAGGAATTTAGCACCCTAAAACCCTGTCTAAAATAAGATCGATGTTTGTACAAGGATTCAATAAAGTGCCTTTTGGCGGTATAAATTTTTTGTTCTCGATGGATAGTTATGTTGAAAACCCACATTTTGATACTTTAGACACTTTGAGGTTCTAAAACTGTAAATAGATGATTGTCCTATTTCTTGATGGAAAGATATTTTGAATTAAGTACATTTCATATTGATGCTTTAAATCAACGAAAATTATACGTAAATATGTACTAGATATTCTACTTTAAGATTCAATTAATGAAAATACTGGTAATAGTTTAATTTTTTGATGGATAGTAGTTATGCTGAATTACCTTTCATATTGACACACTAATTCAACGAAAACTACACATAAACATGTACTAGATAGTTCACCTTTAGATTTAATAAATAGAAAAACTGCTAATAATTTTATGTTTTGATGGATAGTAGTTATGTTGAATTACCTTTCATATTGAGACTTTAATTCAACGGAAGTTCTACGTAAATATGAACTAGATAGTCCACTTTGAGATTCAATAAATGAAATAATTTGTAATAGTTTCATTTGTGATGAATACCTATCAGAATAAAGTATAAACTTTAAAATATATTTAAAAAATACCTATCAGTTATGTTGAATTGATTTTCGAATTGACACTTCAATTCAACGAAAGTTCTACGTAAATATGTACTAGATAGTCCACTTTGAGATTCAGTAAATGAAAAACTTGGTAATAGTTTCATTTTTTGATGGATATTATTTATGTTGAATTAATTTTCAAACTGACACTTTAATTCAACGGAAATTAAACGTAAATATGTTTTAGATAGTCCACTTTGAGTTTCGATAAATGAAAAAAAATGTAATAGTTTAATTTTTTGATGGATATTGGTTATCAAATCATCAAATCAAAATATGATTTATTGTCCTAAAATTATACGCTTTATTAACAAAGCGAAGAAGATAGGAAATAAACAATGTAAAACATAAAAATAAACACACACCAATCAAAACATATACAATCTAAACCATGTAATACCTAGAAATGAAAATCACACCACATTTCTATACATAATATATACAAACTTCACAATAGAACCGATAGTATCAAATCCTCCTCAATCGAAGCCTCGATCGAAGCTGATGCCTGTGTTATTCAATTTGGTCATATCGATCAATCAATGCTCAGAATAGTAGTCCTCTATAGCAGCGGTTGCCAAAGTGGTGGTCCGCGGACCACTAGTGGTCCGTGAGAAAATTTCGCTGGTCCGCAGAAAAATGTGGAATATACTTACTCATCATATTAATTTATGTTTTAAGATGCATTAAAACATGATTCATTAACAAGAGGGTTAATAATCCGAAATTGCAAAAATGCTTGTTTGACAATGAATGGTAAGCAAAGCTTGCATACCTGGCAGATATTTTTTCCCTGTTAAATGAACTAAACATATCTTTGCGAGGACAACTTAAGGACGTGTTCACACTACGAAGTAAAATGGATGCGTTTCAAAAGAAAATATTACTGTGACAAACGCGGTTGGTTGAAGACGATCTGCAAATGTTTTCTAATTTTGATGAATACATGAAGGATAGTGATGTTAACCAACAAGTGGTAACCCTAGTTAAAAAGCACTTGGAATCAGCTACAGAATCTTTTGCTCGTTATTACCCAAAGAATGAAGATCCCAGACATGGTAATATGTGGATAATAGATCCGTTTGCAGCGAACATTCAGGATAGTAAGTTAAGCATGCATCTAAAAGAAAGCCTCATCGACCTATCGTCCGACGAAACTCTCAAATTTAAATTTCATTCATCCTTATCAAGACTTCAGTTTTGGCTTTCCATAAAAAGTGAATACCCTTTGCTTAGTGAACAGGCGATGAAAATTCTGATTCAATTCTCCACAACTTATTTATGTGAAAAGGCCTTTTCATCTGTCACAGTCATCAAAACACGGTACCGATCTCTGCTTGAAATAAATGCAGTTCTCCGTCTTGCATTAGCAACATTGGATCGAAA
The DNA here is from genome assembly GCA_030704885.1 of Cynegetis impunctata. NCBI lineage: Eukaryota > Metazoa > Arthropoda > Insecta > Coleoptera > Coccinellidae > Cynegetis > Cynegetis impunctata. The sequence goes on along the minus strand of JARQZK010001485.1, from coordinate 367,488 downwards.
TATCCATAATCTTATTTCAAGTAAGCAGGAACATCCATCACACTAGGAATGTATAACGCTAAAATTTTGGTATATTTAAACCATATTTTAATTGTTTTGTTTGTACAATTTTTGTTTATTTTATTATGGTTTATTGATAAAGCTTTCATAACTTCGTTACTATCAATAGTTTCATTTTATTAACTAGGTACATTTTATGTGTTCTTTGATCACAACTTTTTTTTTATAAATATATTTAATACTTAAAAAATCCTATTAGTGGTCCGCGGGATTTAAATTATGAATTAACTGGTCCGTGAGGTCAAAAAGTTTGGCGACCGCTGCTCTATAGAGTAATAAGGTCTATCAAGAAAATAAGATTTAGTTCGTTTCCGAAAATTGGTCAAGGAAGTTATAGATTTTGATTCCTCTGGAAGGTGATTGTAAATTTTCTTAACATTGTAAATGATGGACTTTTTTGTTAATTCAGAGGAAGGAATAGCGAGGTGAACATGATGTCCCGAAGATCTGGTGGAATATCCGTGCTGTGACAACAAGGGTACGGCATTAAATTCTTATGAATCAAGCACACATATCAAGTAAATAATTATGTTGAATTGATTTTCACATTGACAATTTAATTCAACGGAAATTATACGTAAATATGTACTAGAACTAGATAGTCCATTTTAAGATTCATTAAATGTAACTGCTGATGATAGTATCATATCTTGATGTGTATTAGATACTAGATACCTACTTTGATACAACCGATCGGCAGTTCAAACTAACTGTTTAATTTATGAGATTTAACATCATTTTTTACAAACTAAATATTTTTTTAATTGAATAAAATGAGTTTCATATTTTCGAATTACTAAGGGTGCGTTGACTATTGCTGTTTTTACCAGATATCATTCCAAAGTATAATTACCTATATTTCATTTGGTAGCACTCAACTATGTAGCGCGCAATAATTTTGTGTGTCTCATATTCTTTATCATCGGAAAAGAAAAAAGGAACAAAACTATCGGACCATATCGGAACTTTTGTTGATTGCTTTTGTTACATTTAATAGTCCATGACTCTTGATATTTGAAGTAATTAATCACTGAGAAATATTATATTTTTGCAGTCTGTGAATATTTGAAAATTACTTTTATTCCAGATCAAAAATTGCCTGAACCTAATCAATTATATTATGCAATTAACTGATTGAAAATAATAAGTTTAATGGAGGTTTTGTGGAAACATATGCATCGAGATTTCTAGCATTTTCGATCTATGTTAGGATTATACTTCCAGTTATTGCTCATAGGTGGTACTGCGATTTAAGCTGACTCAGTATTTCTGTTTGTGAGCGTTTATAGTAATTGAAGCTTTCTACCATTAGACATAACAGCAACATAGGGAATGGATAAAATCTAAATAGTCTGTGTACGAATCTTTACATAGTATAAAAGTGGAAGCGACTCACTGTCTGTTCGCTTAGATCTTTCAAACTACTCAACGGATTTTAATGCAGTTTTCAGCAATAGGTAAAGTAATTCAAGAGGAAGGTATATTATAGTACAGAAAAGCTGAAAAATGTATTTTTGTGCGCTCGAATCGAATAGAAAAATAAATATAGAACATTGTGTATTACTGTTATCTGCATTGTCTGTTACTGACGATATCTTGCAATATCACTGAAGATGTTTGAAGATAAATATAGACTATCAATATACTTTCCGATCATTCCTGAAGCATTACACGTATTTCGAATTAACTGCATCTATCTATCTATCTATCTATCTATCTATCTATCTATCTATCTATCTATCTATCTATCTATCTATCTATCTATCTATCTATCTATCTATCTATCTATCTATCTATCTATCTATCTATCTATCTATCTATCTATCTATCTATCTATCTATCTATCTATCTATCTATCTATCTATCTATCTATCTATCTATCTATCTATCTATCTATCTATCTATCTATCTATCTATCTATCTATCTATCTATCTATCTATCTATCTATCTATCTATCTATCTATCTATCTATCTATCTATCTATCTATCTATCTATCTATCTATCTATCTATCTATCTATCTATCTATCTATCTATCTATCTATCTATTTATCTCTCTATCTATCTATCTATATCTATCTATCTATCTATCTATCTATCTATCTATCTATCTATCTATCTATCTATCTATCTATCTATCTATCTATCTATCTATCTATCTATCTATCTATCTATCTATCTATCTATCTATCTATCTATCTATCTATCTATCTATCTATCTATCTATCTATCTATCTATCTATCTATCTATCTATCTATCTATCTATCTATCTATCTATCTATCTATCTATCTATCTATCTATCTATCTATCTATCTATCTATCTATCTATCTATCTATCTATCTATCTATCTATCTATCTATCTATCTATCTATCTATCTATCTATCTATCTATCTATCTATCTATCTATCTATCTATCTATCTATCTATCTATCTATCTATCTATCTATCTATCTATCTATCTATCTATCTATCTATCTATCTATCTATCTATCTATCTATCTTTCTTTCTATCTATCTATCTCTCTATCTATCTATCTAGCTATCTATCTATCTATCTATCTATCTATCTATCTATCTATCTATCTATCTATCTATCTATCTATCTATCTATCTATCTATCTATCTATCTATCTATCTATCTATCTATCTATCTATCTATCTATCTATCTATCTATCTATCTATCTATCTATCTATCTATCTATCTATCTATCTATCTATCTATCTATCTATCTATCTATCTATCTATCTATCTATCTATCTATCTATCTATCTATCTATCTATCTATCTATCTATCTATCTATCTATCTATCTATCTATCTATCTATCTATCTATCTATCTATCTATCTATCTATCTATCTATCTATCTATCTATCTATCTATCTATCTATCTATCTATCTATCTATCTATCTATCTCTCTCTCTATCTATCTCTCTTTCTATCTATCTATCTTTCTATCTATTTATCTATCTATCTATCTATCTATCTATCTAATCTATCTTTCTATCTATCTTTCTATCTTTCTATCTATCTATCTATCTATCTATCTATCTTTCTATCTAACTATCTATCTATCTATCTATCTATCTATCTATCTATCTATCTATCTATCTATCTATCTATCTATCTATCTATCTATCTATCTATCTATCTATCTATCTATCTATCTATCTATCTATCTATCTATCTATCTATCTATCTATCTATCTATCTATCTATCTATCTATCTATCTATCTATCTATCTATCTATCTATCTATCTATCTATCTATCTATCTATCTATCTATCTATCTATCTATCTATCTATCTATCTATCTATCTATCTATCTATCTATCTATCTATCTATCTATCTATCTATCTATCTATCTATCTATCTATCTATCTATCTATCTATCTATCTATCTATCTATCTATCTATCTATCTATCTATCTATCTATCTATCTATCTATCTATCTATCTATCTATCTATCTATCTATCTATCTATCTATCTATCTATCTATCTATCTATCTATCTATCTATCTATCTATCTATCTATCTATCTATCTATCTATCTATCTATCTATCTATCTATCTATCTATCTATCTATCTATCTATCTATCTATCTATCTATCTATCTATCTATCTATCTATCTATCTATCTATCTATCTATCTATCTATCTATCTATCTATCTATCTATCTATCTATCTATCTATCTATCTATCTATCTATCTATCTATCTATCTGATCAATCTATCTATCTATCAATCTATCTGATCCGGCAAACGTTGTTTAAATTATTAAAATGCGGATCTATGGATAAAATTTAAAAAAATAAAAATCGCGATGGAAAAATAGGGCTTGTTCGTAGAGGGGTAAAAATTAATGGTTGATGTATTATTGAATGCTGTATCATAAAAAAAATTTGTCAAAAATTAAAAAATAAAAAGTAAGGAGTGGACCCTCAACATTCAAGGGGGATGAAAAATAGATGTCCGATTCGCAGACCTAACCGATATGCACACAAAATTTCATGAGAATCGGTCGAGCCATTCTTACAAACACCGTGACACGAGACTTTTATATATTAGATATACATATATATATATATATATATATATATATATATATATATATATATATATATATATATATATATATATATAAATAAATATATTTATATAATACATATAATAGTACAGAAAAGACGAAAAATATATTTTTCTGCGCTTAAATCGCAAACGCTGATAGATTAAACTAATATACTACGAAATTATATATCTTAAAAAGATCGATACAAAAATCTGCGATAGTATATATTTATCTCCTAAGGATAACCCACACTAACAAATTCTATTTATTACATATTAAAAAGCTATTGACGGCGGGCGCGGGGTGTGCCGGTGTCGTGTGCCTATATCGCACGCGTCTATCGGTGTTCTTCAGCCAGTAAAATAAAATTATCCGTGCGAAGCCGAAACGGGTAGCTAGTAATGAATAATTTTAAAAATCTTTCAATTCAACTCTGTACACATCTTCTTCCCTATTGTCTGTACCATTTCTGTTGAAATATTTCAGAGAATTTCGTGATGAGATTAACGGTGTTCAATTCATATCGATTTCATACGTGCTACATTGATTCTCGGACGTAGCCTCAACAAAGCGTTCACATGCATCGGCAATTGCCCGGTACGCTACCATTCGCGAAAAATCTGCATGTCCAGACAAAAACTATGGAGATTAGTTCCACATATCAGCTGTTAAGCGACTGACAACTAATTGCGTTGGCCGTAATTCCGTCGAGGCGCAACGAAAAAATTCCGGGCAAAAATTCGCACCCGATAATTGGCTGCTTGCTACCATAAAATTAATTTCGAACCGACGGAGATCGCGAGGCTGCATTTTGTACACTATTGCGGCTGTTGCAGTTTTCGAACTGGACTGAACGTCAGGGTGGGACTTTTTTATTTCGAAGAAAACTTCAATTCAATCTTTTGTGTTCGAAATTGGCGAAGATATAACAAAAATTCAAAAAGAGTATACATACTTCGATGGAATTAGCAATAAGTTTTTCAATGTCATAAGAGCTGTTGAGAGTTGTTTGAAAATTATTTATGTTTCCAATTTAAGCTTTCCTCCAGAAAGTATTATGTTTTGGTCGTTTATTGAATACTTTTTTTTTAAACCTCAATCCTTCAATTATATTTGAAAAATTATGAATAAATTGTATTTTTCCAATTCAATGATTCTTTTGTTTCTGTTTGTAGTTATCTTTGGAACGTACCCGTTTGACAGTGCCATCATAATTGCTTGAAGCATTAGCAATAATATATAGACTTTTTTCCCTATTTGTAATTATATACCTATACTACACTATATATATATATTTATATATATATATATATATATATATATATATATATATATATATATATATATATATATATATATATATATATATATATAATATATATATAATATATATATATATATATATATATTTATATATATATATATATATATATATATATATATATATATATATATATATATATATATATATATATATATATATATATATATATATATATATATATATATATATATATATATATATATATATATATATATATATATATATATATATATATATATATATATATATATATATATATATATATATATATATATATATATATATATATATATATATATATATATATATAGGTGTAGTCTATTTTATTTATGAAAACAAATATTTAATTGGGGTCCAACCTGTAGGCTCAGATCGATGTTTTTTTCACATTGTATTAATGTCTTCGAACATTGAACGATGTTCGAAAGTCATAATGAGCATGTCTTAGAAATAGTGTATCGGTGATTGAGTCAATGTCCTGGATTCCTTAATTCAATGACTGCAATTGATTGGTTAATGTACAGAAAACATTAATATCATGCTGGATGTTGATGTACTTATGGGATTGTATTGGTGAAAATGATGATTGACTGATACACAATGGTCATTAGTAGAATGTATTTTGTTTTGAAATCCAGGTGATGAAATTAATTCCTCTCAGAGATTGATATAATCACTTGAACATCAAGCAATTAATAATAATACATTGAATCAATGAACTCGAGCACCGGTTGAAAATTGATGTCCGAAGACATTATCACGATGGTTTTATTCATTATATTCACGTACGTTTTTCGTTCTGTGTAATTTCTTCTGGGTGAACTTGAATCAAGAATTAACAATGTAACAAAATCTACTACAAGAAACCACTATGTATGCCGTTTTTTCAAGACAGATACAATTCAACCATAAATCTATTTGTCCAATTTAGTAACCACGAACAAGTATGTTCCGATTATGGTATTGATTAATCAATATATTTATAATGATAAATCAATAAAATTTTAATCAATAAAAGTAACCAACTTGAAAAAAAATTATTAATTACAATTTTATTAATTAACAATTCTTCTTCTTCTTAAATTTAATTATTTTCAAACTGGTTTATTTCATTGTGGCTCGTCTCTCGTCTTAGTTTCGGTATCTCCTTCAGGTGTATAAAATAATCGATTATACTTCCGAGTCACGAGAGGTATTTTGCGAAACCTCCACGAGAGCGCAGCTGGAGTAATGTTTTAAGAAAATACGTCGAGTGATGAGATCAGTATAAAGATTATTTTCGATTGCTCGAGTGGTATTCGTTACGATTATATAATGAAAAAAAAAATTAATTTTTTTGACGTCAAAACATCGTCAAACATTCACATTTTTACACGAGGTGAACCACCAAAACGATTATATCACGTCGTCAAGGGTATATTCACTTATCAATACGCAGTATTCGCAAAATTCACGAATTCTATTGGCTTATTCATACATGAGTTATATAATCATTTTGGTTTTTCGCCTCGTGTCAAAATGTGAATGTTTCCAGTGTTTCAAGAAAAATTAATAATCGAGTGAAGTTTCGTTTAATTTTTCAATATACAACGCTTTGATTATAGTTCTGGCGGTATTATAATCGTAAGGAATACCAACTCGCGCAAACGAAAATAATCTTTATATTGACCACGTCACTCGACGTATTTTCTTAAAACTTCACGAGAGCGCAGCTCACTGGCTTCCTTACAGGACACTGCCGCCTAAGGAAGCATCTGATAAGAAAAGGTTTATCAGAAACGGACGAGTGTAGATTCTGTGGGGTCGATAGGAGGAAACTGCTATTCACCTGGCTACAGAATGCCTCGGCCATTGCAAGCCAACGAAAAAAATGCTTTGGTCAAGAAACTTGTAGGAGTGAGGACATAAACCTCCTTGAAGCCTTTCCTGATAATGGAGTTTATTAATACACTGGAACTAGAAGGCGAGCTGTAGGTAGATGGCGAAGTACAGAAAAAAGCTCTGATGGGGGTATACAATAGACCTTAAGGTCACAGTACCACAGAACTCCAAACTAAATAAATAAATAAACAAGAGCAGCATCATCGGCGAACATAAAATACTTACCTACAGTTGAGTTCAACATTTGCCAAGCTTTCCACGTACCGAACGTACAGGAGCATGGTATTCAAAAAATTCTAATTTCACTCCTTTCCTTCGATTCATATCTCACGTATGGCCGAGAACCTCCAGGATCTGGCTCTGCAAGTGAACAGGTAGGTGTCTCGAACAGCGAAGTCACGCAGATATGGATGGAAGATGGAGTGTTAAATGATCATTTAATAGGCATTTACGGCGTTTGGACCGACAAGGTATCTCTATCAGAATCTCGCCAAGTCATCGCTGCGTTCGATGTCTATCTGGAATGCAGTTATATGGCGCGCGGAATGCGCAAAAAGGGGACGTTGATCGGTGGGGCTGTAATTATGAACAGTTGATGATTGATTGCCGTATATAGCTGAAATTGCAATCTTCTAACGACGAAACTATTGTTGTGAATGTTCAATCTTGATTAAACATTATTCGATAAGAAATAAATTGTTTTATAACAAATACTTCGAGACTTCTATTATAACCGAAGAGACAATATAGGAGGAAACAAAAATAGCACTGAACTGTGATGATTTCTAAAAACGGATATTTGTAATAGCTGCTTTAAGATAATCTTGAATTGATTTAGTGTAATCAAGTATCAGGGCATTTTTAAGTGATACGAACGTGGCCAAATGGCCACGTAGTAGTCCGCCGTGGCTACGTAGTAATCATAATCTGGCCACAACCAATTTTCGAAAATGCGTGAACAACACCTAACTGAAATAATGTCAGAAATTTTCTGAACATAACATGATTTCCGGTTTTTGGTGTTTGAGGAGATATTTTTCTTTTGCCCACCTAGTGAAAAATCCTTAAAAAATGCCCTGTCAAGTATTATTTTCTTCCGCTAAAATTATGGTATTTTCCTAATAAATAAATATTTGTGGGATTTTGTGTCATTATTCGTCTTCTCATTATACATAAGATACAATTGTTTGTGTGACAAAATCAATAATTCAGAGTCTGTCATTGTGAATCATCTTAATAATATATTTGTCTGATTTCTTCTATTCTTCACTTCATTCTGAACTTCGCATTGATGTTGAAAATCCACTGTAAAATTGAGAATTTCGAGTAAACATCTATATTTGATTCACAAGTAATGAGAAATTTTGAACGAATGATCATGGGTATGGGTATAAATCATATGATATGTCTTTAAAAAAAAATTTTATTCTGTGAACACCTAATGGATCACTAGGCAATTCATGTGAATATAAAATTTTAGAAAACTTTAGAAAACAACAAATATATATATATATATATATATATATATATATATATATATATATATATATTTATATATATATATATATATATATATATATATATATATATATATATATATATATACAGGGTGTCCTCATAGAAAAATTTTGAAAATTTGACATTTTACTAATGTCGATAAGGGCAACTCAACTGAAATATTTTCAAGACGGTAACACTTCCGGTTATACCGTAAGTAGATACCAACTTGCTCATTTTGAATGGATACTCTGTATATTACTACGTTTTTGGATTTTACGCAAAATTCTAGGCATATTTTATGTATTATGTCCTATACCTAAGTCTAATCGTTTTTGACATATTTAGGTTTTTATGTCAACAATCACGATTGTAAGCCTCAATATAATTATCAATTGTTTCCATAAGGAAGCCCTTATTACTACCTTTAGTTTGGACCCCTTGTTGAGAAAGACCTACTCTAATAGATTTTGTATAATATTTGGATAACTAGTCATACACCCTGTATGTGTAAAAAATAAAATCTAAAATGAGATTGAGAAAACTGTCCAAAATAAATGTTTTCAAATGGAAGCCCCCATTTTTTTATTTTGTAACCGGAAGTGCCACCCTCTTGAAAATCGAGTTGCCCCTACCGTTATTAATATACTGTCAAATTTTCCAAATTTTTATATGTGTAGTTTTCCATATACAGATCGCGTTCTTTCCCGGTGGGACCCTGTACATATTATATATATATATATATATATATATATATATATATATATATATATATATATATATATATATATATATATATATATATATATATATGTATATATTTATATATATAAAAATAAGTGAACTAGGACATTTATTTGAAACTAATCAAACAAACCTCCTAGCGGAGCTGGTTATAAGAGTTCACGAAGCATCGAAATATCAACATCTACCCCAGACGGTAATTGTTCGAAATGTTAATTTGTTTATCACAATCGATGGAAATTGATAGACAGACTGTTTCGCCCTTATCGGGGCTCATCAGTATCATCCATCCACCAAGAGGGATCACCAAACCAACATTTCAAACGGTCATACATATTTCTTCGATTCGATTGTGATAAACAAATTAACATTTCGAACAATTACCGAATATATATATATATATATATATATATATATATATATATATATATATATATATATATATATATATATATATATATATATATATATATATATATATATATATATATATATATATATATATATATATATATATATATATATGTATATATATACACATATATATATATATATAAAATTTTAGGTTTAAATAAGGAATAACTTGGTCTTTGGGATGAATTGCCCGCTTCGTGAAATTTGATGTTATGAAGAGTAAAAAGTTATTGGGGCACGTGGTATAATCTCCCTATTCCTCGAAGAGAATTAATTCAAGAGTTATTTTGTAGTCTATTCGACTAGTTGCACTACGGTATCAAAAAAATGAGCAATTGTGTTGGAAAAAGATTTTTCAATTTATTCATGTGGAATATACTTTCCTTCCAATTGAGGTGCATTCACAATACAATAAAACAAACAATGTTGTATTTCGCATGGCGAAATAAATATAACCATCAGCTCCTTCGGAAGATTGATAATTTTAAATTATTAAGGAATTTTTATGTGAAAAAGATTTGTTTTTATATTCCAATTTGTAGTACTTATGTAAGTCGAGACTTCTTCAAATTATTTGGATAATAGAAATTTAACACATGCTCCTACAATTTAAACGTTTCATTCCACAGAGAATAATTTTCAAGTTGAAAAGCGGTTTCTTCATTTCGTAATGTTCGAAAAAGGGTATATTATATTCCCTTCCAGTCAACAGTATCTCTTTATTATGTACAAGTGTGAAAGGTGGTGAGATATTAAAATTGCTCCCCCTGTATCCCGAAGAGGATAAGTATTATCTAATATTGCGAATGTAATCTCGGAGATTAACTCGGTGGTCCCGTCTTCATTTCAGCGTAGTCGGTCGTTTCCTATCCTTGTTTGCTTTCAGGGGGAAAAATCGCAAATGAAATTCGGTTTAATGAACTTCGAAAAATAGAGTCCTACATTTACTAGAATAAAATAATAATAATGAGAATCATATTATTTAGTGTTGAAATTAACTGTTATTCAAAATTCATTTACGTCCTTGTTTGCTTTCAGGGGAAAAAAATTGCGAATGAAATTGGCTTTGATGAACTTAGAAAAATAGAGTCCAACATTTACTAGAATAAAATAATAATAATGAGAATCATATTATTTTGTGTTGAAATTAACTGTTATTTTTAATTCATTCACGTCCTTGTTTGCTCTCAGGGGAAAAAAATTGCAAATGAAATTGGCTTTGATGAACTTAGAAAAATAGAGTCCAACATTTACTAGAATAAAATAATAATAATGAAAATCATATTATTTTGTGTTGAAATTAACTGTTATTCAAAATTCATTTACGTCCTTGTTTGCTTTCAGGGGAAAAAAATTGCGAATGAAATCAGCTTTGATGAACTTAAAAAAATAGTATTATTTTGTGTTGAAATTAACTGTTATTTTTAATTCCTTCACGTCCTTGTTTGCTTTCAGGGGGAAAAAATCGCAAATGAAATTCGCTTTAATGAACTTCGAAAAATAGAGGCCAACATTTACTAGAATAAAATAATAATAATGAGAATCATATTATTATTTTGTGTTGAAATTAACTGATATTATTAATCAATTTGCGTTCTTTGTTCGCTTTCAGGGGAAAAAATCCCAAATGAAATTCGCTTTAATGAAATTAGAAAAATAGAGTCCAACATTTACTAGAATAAAATAATAATAATGAGAATCATATTATTTTGTGTTGAAATTAACTGTTATTTTTAATCAATTTACGACCTTCTTTGCTATCAGGGGAAAAAAATCGTAAATAAAATTCGCTTTAATGAACTTCGAAAAATAGAGTCCAACATTCACTAGAATAAAATAATAATAATGAGAATCATATTATTTTGTGCTAAAACTAACTGTTATTTTTAGTCAATTTACGTCCTTTTTTGCTTTTAGGGGGAAAAATCGCAAATGAAATTCGCTTTAATGAACATCGAAGAATAGAGTCACACACTTACTAGAATAAAATAATAATAATGAGAATCATATTATTTTGTGTTGAAATTAACTGTTATTTCTAATCGATATACGTCCTTGTTTGCTTTCAGCAGAAAAAAATCGCGAATGAAATTCGCTTTCATGAACTTAGAAAAATAGAGTCCAAAATTTGCTAGAATAAAATAATAATAATAAGAATCATATTATTTTGTGTTGAAATTAACTGATATTATTAATCAATTTACGTCCTTGTTTGCTTTAAGGGGGAAAAAATCGCAAATAAAATTCGCTTCAATGAACTTCGGAAAATAGAGTCCAACATTTACTAGAATAAAATAATAATGGGAATCATATTATTTTGTGTTGAAACTAACTGTTATTCTTAGTCAATTTACGTCCTTGTTTGCTCTAAGGGAGAAAAAATCGCAAATGAAATTCGCTACTCTTATTTTCATACGCATTTCGCGAACCTGTTAAAAATTTAATAAAATACTTATTCATTAATATGGGTTATGTTTCAGCGAAATATTGATATTAATAAGTGAAATTAGTTTTTCCTTGGAATATAATCGTTCAGAGAACTACCCATATTGAAATTTATTTCTTTCACATAAAAAATAAGTGCCTTACTTTGCATTATTTTATTGAATTGAGTAATTATTGTGAAATATTTTCTCTATGATTAGTTAAAATAGCTCGTTTTATTCGAAATTGGAATGATATTAAGATGTTTTATATCGAAATAACTATTCCAATAATGTTCTCACCTACAATAACATAACTAAAATGGAAAATCGTATCCTCAGCTGTACTTGTTCGAATGAATTAATAGATGTCAGATCTGGGGAGCGAGGTGGCCAAGTAATAGCTCCTCCTCTTCGTATGCAACGGATGGCGTAACTACGATTCAAAAATTTCCGTACTATATAACTATAATGAACAGGTTCACAATCATGCTGAATCCACATGTATGCTCTTGTATGCAAGTCTACGTCTTCGAGTAGCAATCGGAGATCGGCTCGAAGAAATTATAAGTATCTCTCATCATTCAAGATACCGACAAAAAAGAATGGATCGACAACACGTACCTCCCCAAATGTTCAATGACCACCTATTTTAATGATCGATGGTTCTCAGTCAATGAAGGTTCGCATTATTGTGCAAATTGTGCCTATTAACACATCCATTACTCTTGAATGTTGCTGCTTTTGAAAATAAAATGCATTTAGCATACACAATTTCAAGCATTCTGTTTGAAAAATTTACTCGATACCAAAAATCCTCATCATAAAGTTACTGATGAAATTCCATATGATGGTATGGGTGGAATTTATGGTTTAGTAATGCCGATATTTTTATGTAGAAATTTCATGTTTCTTCATAATTTCTAATATTCTTCAAACCTCTATCCCCTGCCAAATTCTTATTTACGTCAAGTTGATGCTAGTGAAAAATATGACACTAATTTACATGAAGAGTCATGCGTTAGGGGAACTATGAAAAAATTCAAAACAATTAGTTCAACCAATACAAGAAAATTGAGAGAAAGTATGGAATATTGAAATCCAGAAATGTTTTATGAATGATATAGGGAAATATATTAAGAACTGTCTATTCATGTTGTTCGCGGACTATCTTAAGTTATTTAAGGTTATAAAGTGTATGCATCAAGACCATATCTTGTTAAAAGACGATCTGGACAATGTTGCGTATCTATAATGTGGTGTATCTATAATGAAATGCATTTTAGTATCAAGAAATGCAATGTGATGATATATTTCAGAATTATGTGTTCAATACGATTATACATTATATAATGTTAAATTAAGCTCAAGTATACTTGTTAAAGATTTGGGAATTTTAAATTTCATCCAGCATTCCAATATTATAATACAGAAAGCTTTGATGATGATGAGGTTCATTAAGAAAAAACTTGAAGATTTCAACAATATGTTAGTTCTTAAATTGGTTTATTTCACGAATGTCCGGAGCATTATGGAATATTCATCTGTAGTTTGGTCACCATATTATGAAATTCATAGGAATAATAAGGAATGTGTTCAGCGCAAATTCTTAAAATGGGTTGCCTACAAAATGAGCATCTACAAGGTTTTAATAGACTATGATTTTTTATATAGTTATAGTTTATAGTTTATAATTATAATAATTAAAGCTTTAGCTACCAGAAGAATGAATTTCGATATAATGTTTGTATGGCAAACGATAATAAAAAATAAAACTAATATAAAAAATAATAATGTTTATATTCAAATTACTCAATAACTTTATTGACTGTGGATATTTATTGTCTAGGTTGAAATTGAATGCTAATAATGTAATTCTGAGGCATAGAGACTTGTTAAGAGCAGATTTAATTCCTACAAATTACGGCATGAACAATCCTATTGAACGAGCTATGAAAGAGGCAAATTCGATAGAGGTTTGATTTATTCCAGATATCCAGTTTCAGACTGAAGACATATTTTGAGGCCGTTTCAATTATCTTTTTGCCAACTGGGTCTAATTTTTGTTATATTTTTTCCAATTTAGTAGTTTTTTTCTTTTTGTTTGTTGTTTTTTGGAGGTTGTTAAATTGTAAGTTGGCTTTCCCGTTTGTTTTAAATAAATAAATGAATAAATAAAGATAGTTATTCCAATTCTCCAACATTCAAAAACCTATTTATAAATTGTCCACAGATTTTCTGATAAAATACTATACCTGATATAGCACCTAGATTTCCGATTTTCTTTTGCACGTTTGGTCATTGGGAATAAAACGAAATTGAAGTAATATTTTATTAATTTCTGTAATTTGCTCACCTCGGGTGGCCCTAGTGGCAACAACTAACGCGCCTCAGTGGAAATAATTAAACGAAATGATGGAAATATCCCATTTCGGGCCACCAACGGTGGTGGCGAAATTTTAATGATCAATTTGCTCAGGTATTATTCAACGTCTCTGCTCGTTGAATGGGAGAATAATTAACTAATCATCATTAATAAATAGAAGTTCCATGGATGTATAGGTGAATATATTACGCGTTTACGATGAATTATTCTCTGGTATTTAACAGATTGCTACTATCCTTGTTGAATGAATTAACGCGTTGGTGTTAGGATTTTAAACTGGAATCTCTTTAGTTCAAATAGAGTTTGAGTCTTGAATGTTCATAGTGAAAAATTGGTTGCTGTTATAAATAGAAACATAAATTCCGAGTTGAATGTTACAATAAAATGTTCCTTTCTCATTCATGCATATGATTGAAATGAAAATTTAAGATGGAGTTCATGAACTCTTTGAATACATAATTGCCTTGATATATTCATTAACAATAAGAGAAATTGAATAAGAAAAGGAATTTTCTTTATTTATCAGTGAACTCCATGAAATATTTTCTCGAAACGAAGACCATTTTATAACTAATTTGATGCTTCATTTGAGTTAATACAACGTAATGTACCACCTTCTCAAGTAATAAATGAATAAATCCTTCGATGAAGATACACAACAAATTGCCTTTGGAAATCAGAACTCAATCTATGCCTAAATTGGGAAAATAATTGAGATCTCATTTGGGTGTTGAAGAGTATTACTCAATAAGTGAGAATTTTTTCTTGAATAATTTTTGGAGTGTGTTGGTTTACACCTTAAGAAACGATTTTCATATTTAGACCGCGGTATGAAAATTTTATGAGAAGCAAAATCAAGCGTTAACTTAAAGTGAAATGTTACGTTCCTTTGCGCAACGTACTATGCGCACCTTTAACTTCAAGATTATTAGTATACCGCCGCATATATTAGGGTATACCTGCAACATGTATAGGTATTTATATCTAGTCTAGTGATACTCATATTTGTGCACAATATTGAAAGATATAAAAACAAACAGATTTGAATGACAATGTATAACGAAGAAAAAGAATCTTAAAGCAAGGTGAATGCGTTTTATTTTATTATTATTATTATTAATTGAATTAACGAACAGCTGTCTGTTATTTAATGCACGTATGCATGGGCGCCGCCAGCCAGTAGGACAGAGGGGGCAAGACACGGGGGTCTTCCTGGTTAAGCGCCGGTGGCGTAAATTTGTTAATACCTACCTAAAAAATAATTAAATTATAATTATTGATACTTGTTTAAAAAAATACTGAACGTGAAAATGTGCCTGCTGGTAAGCTTGGTAATATCTCATAGTGAAATCCATTGTATGAAGAAAATAATCAGACAGCATTGAGAAGACTGAGTACAGAATTTGAAAATATTCTAAAAAAAACAGAATAGCACGCCGGAAAGTTGGTGTTTGAGTTGGTGATGCCGCGCCTATCATCAAAACAGATTAACCTAGAAAATCATTCATCAATGTCATTGGACGAGTACTATCGAAGTGGAATTTTCATTCTATATCTAGAAGCTCTACTTCAGTATCTAGAGGATCGATTTTCAGAAAAAATTTCGAAAGGATACAACTTATATGAACTTAATCCAAAAACCATACGGAGCATGACTTTGAAATGTTTTTCAGTGGTTCCAGCCGCTATTCTAGACTAGACAGAGGCACAAACCTGGTATAAGATGTGGAGGTTGTCTAAACTGACTCCTCTAGAAATCGACAAATTCAAATATATCGACCTGTTTAACTTTTGTAACGGAAGCAATCAAAATTGGATTAATTATTGCAGCTACATCCTGTACCGTTGAGAGGTCCTTCAGCACATTAAGAAGAGTCAAGATATGGCTAAGATTTTCTGGACTTCGCCCCTGAAAGATGCAGTTATTGTTCAAAGAATATAAGTTACTTGAAAGAATATGATTAAATTTTAAGTTTGTTCTCTGGTTGTGTATTTGTATTGACAACATGTTTTAGTATTTTATATTTTCTGAAAAATGAATGTATGATTTTAATTTTGTTGTAATTTAACTTGTTTTTCAATCCAGGGGGGGCAAATGCCCGATTTGCCCCCCCCCCATGCCGGCGCCCATGCATGTTTGTATGTATATTCGATTAATTGCATATATCTTTCATATTATGTTATTAAAATTATTGTTGTAGTTTACGACGAATTTATTAGGGTAGGTATAACGGCAACAGTTGATGCATGTATAGCTGTATATGATACCTACAAGACATACGATAGTAACCTAACCGTCAATTTGTGTTTTTATTTAAGAATGTAGTTTATTTATTTATATGTAGTGATACTTATATTTATGCACAATTAACAAAATTATTAAGTGATTGAAGATAATAAAATATTGAAAGATATAAAACAACTGACGCACAGAAGCTGATACACAGAATTTTTTTGCCGGTTTCGAACGGCTTATGGGCTTATAAATAATGTATAATACCCAACTAATTTTCAACAGAACGACTGTAACTCATAGACATACACAAAAATCCATACTTCAACCAGAATTCGAACCCACTCACTCAACCTCTGATTCACAAGGCGAGTGTTTCTTGAATAATGTATGCGTTATTTCTTTTAATAAATGTGTAATTTGTTATTATTAACCATTGTTTGAATATGTTTATTAATTTACACCAAGTATCGGCCCAATCAATAAAAAATCTTGAACTTTACTCTATTAATTCGAAATGTGCAATATATCGATCTATTCTTCCTGAGCTCAGGCTTGCATAGAACACCCTGTAGGGATTATGCTAGAAGAATATATTTACTAATTATTCAATAGTCAATACTAACCCAGCTCAATACAGCTCTTCTAGATTTATTTTTAGCAAAATCTTCAATTATTTCGCTGACGTCAATTTCCCTCATCCGATTATTCAAATTGCATCAGTCATCGTAGTACATAATAATTTCAAAATTTCCTCTCTATAAATTTCCCCTTGTGTGGTGGGGACCTATAGGCTGCAGCCTATCAATAAATTATAATATACCTGGCAGTGGCGTATCCAGAGATTGAGTTTGGGGGGGTAGTGGCAAGTTTTATGGAGTTGACCTGAACTATTTATAAGATGATCAGCCTAAGCGAAAGCGGGGAAGGGAGGGGTGTTGATTGATCTTAGCTCATCCATAATTCAACATTTTTATTCTACATCAAAAAAATATAAAATAATTACGAGGACCCAATGGAAACCCAAGAAATGCGCTATTCAAATTTTAAAGGAAAAATATCAGAAAGGTGAAAAAGATCACATCAGGTGAAAAGAGTAAGTATATGAATTGGATGTTAGTTGGTTATTGACTCTTACTACTAAACTCACCTGTAAACTTAACAATATCAAATATTTGATGGAATCCGTCGTTACTACGTGATAATTTAACATAATGAACAAAAACAAAACTAGAATTTACTACGTTTATTATCACAAAAATACCTTGAGAAGTATAACACTGCGATTGCAATTTCGGTCACTAGACCATCATCGGGCAGATTGAGTTAAGAACTGAATACATAATTATAGATTTGCGCTTACATCTGCAATCGTAGTGTTATATTTACCCCGAGGCGAAGCTAAGGGGTTATAGTCTCACGAGAAAAAGTTAGTAGCTGGTCCGATTTTAAAAATTCTAACGGATATCGATAAAACACATATAATTTCATAAGAAAAGTGATTTAAAAAATTTTTCCTCGCGAAGAATAACAAAAATATAGCGTTTTTTAGATTTTTTTGTCCATAGACATGTGGTGCTATCTATAAATCTGAAACCTAAATCGATTTTCACAATAATGAAATAAAATGATAGCATTTAATGGGTAGTTTTTTAATTTATATAATACATTCAAAAAATAATTACGTGGCGCACCTAGAAATAAAAAAATTAGTAAAAATTATGAATTTCACTCAAATTTTTGTTTATATCTCAAATACTATACATTTCCCGATATAGTCACCATGAGGAAAAATGATCTGCGATAAATTATCTTTGAAATGAGCTCAAACTTATTTCTCTAAGAATTAACTGAAAATTTCAAATTTTCCATAGGAAATGATATAGCAGGCATTACGACATGCACATGCGTCGAGGGGTTTTATCATTCCTAGTGCTACGCAGTAGGGTGTCCGGATTTTTTTCGAAGTATTTTTGTGATAATAAACATAGTAAATTCAAGTTTTGTTTTTGTTCATTAACAATATCACTTCACTATAAATTATAAAATCATTATTCACTTAATAATCTCTCAGAAATCAGCAATTCTAAGTCTCAACTATGAACTGGAAGAAATGCACATCAGGTCAGATATAACGTACGTACGTCACTTCAGGTTTTACCAGATGTAGGGAATTCACATAGAACATAGAACTCGAGGGATGTTAATCTAAATTCAGTGGATTTTATTTCTGCAGATAAGAAATCGTCATTGGGCGGAACTCTTTCCATAATCGTGAGTATGTATAACAAATGTTCTGAATTTGTATAATTTTCATAATTTGTATTAAAAAATTTGGACCAAACGATGCGGCAACCCGCACCCCAGCTCTTGAATGAGTGAAGCCGAGGCATCGCGCCAATTTACTTAAATTTACTTATGCAACCACACAAACTTTCTCATGCGATTTACTGATCTAGCTATGATCTATCTAGGCTAGGATCTATCTATTCTGATAAATTTCGTTTGCTTATTTATTTCTTTTATATGCTACGTGGAATATCAAATAATATGAAAAAACCTTTTTCATTATTTTTTGGATAATGTTTGATATATTTTATATTTTCAATTTCATTCGAAGATTTAGTGTTGCAAATTCTCTTCTGGGGGGGGGAGTAATTACCTTCAGTATCCCCCGTGAATACGCCCCTGATACCTGGGGTATATATTTAACTACTTATTGATTATTTTCTGTAATATTCTCTATGTAGAGCTAAACGGTTACAAAGTATTATTATTATTATTATCTTAGAGGCAATTTAAGCCTTCAGGTAGATCTAGAAAACCTGTAGTACTTAGTAGCTTATATCAAAGCTATCGAGAGGTTTGTTATTTTCAAAAATATGATTAGCATGAGTATTTTTCCATGGATTTATTGCTCGATAAATTTTGAAACTGGTCTACTTGCACAAGCTTTCCGTTTCAGTTAAGATAAGTATTTTTCTTCTTATCATTTGAACTAAGAGCAGCAGATGAGGAAAACATTGGTCACAATTAGAAAACATGGATACAGTTATAAATTTAAGAAACTTCTGTTTCTGACAGATGCAGGATATAAATCGTTTTGTTTTTTTTACGCTTTTGACCTCAGTTGAAATGACTAAACGTATTTTGTGAATGCCAAGACGTCTCATAAATAAGGCAAATAGCATCTTGGTTTATGACTGTTATTAATTATTGACTTCTGGGGCTATTAGCGTTGAATTATTAGGGGTATCGTTAAAAGTCGCACAAAATCGTTTTATCAATTTATGACCAAGCGCTAAAATACGAGCTGTCGCGAAAATTACGACATTCCTCGGTTTAAAATTATGAACCTGCGCAAATGACTGACAGTGGATATGTACAAAGGATAATGAGTCGGGACACAATTTTATGAATTGAAGTAGGAATTATTAGATCTGCCAATTTTTCAAACATTTTCATATATCTATCGTTGTATTTTTGGTTATCCAAGAAATTTGTAGAATAGGCTATTTTGTCTTTGAAATTTAAAAGTTATTATAACGGGAAAATTGTTTATTAAATAAATGTTTCTGCAGGTTTTGAACACTTTCTCTTCTATTCAAATTGAAATCAAACTCACAAACTTTCAGTTTTTTTTTAAGAATGATTTATGAAACAACACTGAAATACAAAGTTCTATGTTTAAAAAAATAAAATTATTCGGTTTTTTCTCACTTCCGTGGCGGAAAGTATAGGAATATATCTCCCATTTCATTTAATTGAGCAGAAAAACTACTATTGTTTTTACACTGGGCTGCATTTAAGACTGTTCATAAAATGTCTCATTTTAATTTCGTAAGACTCGCTGGAAAGTCATGAGAAACTCTCACCAGGGTCGGGTGGCATACTAGAATGCTACCTGGGATAAAGAATTTGAATGTTGAAAGGGGGGAGTACCGTTTGCGTAGCAAGCACATATCGACCATCACTTAGGTACTTCTGTGTTTATGAGCACTAATGTTTGTTTTCTTTACGACTCTTCATTCCTGTAATATTTAATATTGAATGTAGGAGAAGGACTACATTCAAATTTTGTCGTTTTAGAAATTATGATATTTTGTTTTCAAAACGCATCAGCGTTTTGTCCCACTATCAAGTGGGACACAGGCGAGTATTTCGCATGTGTCCCACCATCTACCCTCATGGGTTCGTAAAATTGTACATTAACCAGTCAGAAGGTTGAAATCATGATTTTTGGTGAAAATAATATTTTTGATTGGACAGTCTTAAATAATATTACCTCAACCTTGCCGGAAAAAGATGAGAGGTGTCTTGGGACCACCGGTTGGAACGAAGTATCTACTTATAGCTACATTTTATGTCTTAAATTAGAATGGTTTAAGAATAATTGAATGAAAAACTAAATGAGTGAAGGATAGTAGTAAAATTGAAATCAATAATTTTTCTTTGAAAAATTATGAAAATAGACATTTTATTATCAATTATTATAAACTTAATTAGTACATTCAATCTGAAGAATGACTGGTTGGCAGTAACTAAAGTAGGATACATATGTTTGCGATTAAATTTTATGTAAATATCTCGAAAAAACTACATTGATAATGGTATTGTAACTTGTAGATTTTGCTGGATAATTTTTGTCTCTTACATCAAATTCATTAAAGAGCAATTGTAATAATGCCTCTAAGCTTTTATCACAAAAGTTGATGTCGAAATCAATACTTGTAAAAATTAAATTGTTTAAAAATTTATTTCCTTTAATTAACATAATACAAATATAAAGTAGAATATTTTAAACAATTATCATCAATTTCGTACTTCAAAATCATTCGTTATTTATAATTATAGGCTGATATTTCACCCATATCTTTTTATTTATATAGAGTAACTTATTAAAATTTACAAACACCGGTACTTACCCAACTTCTTTATCACTATCCTCAACTTGTACTAAATCACATTCAAAATTCATTCTTTATTAATAAAATAATAATACGATAATAAATATACGAATACAACCGATGCACACGCCTAGTCGTGTCATCTGTCGTGTCTGTCATGCCAGTCGGGTCAGTCGTGTCTTCCGTAACAGTCGTGTCATTCGTGTCGGTCACATTTTTGGGCCTATCTTTCATTCGCCAAGTGTCTAGAGCAGCGTTTCCTAACCTTTTTAAGCTACGGATTCCTAGTAAAATAAACGCAACAAGCTTGTTACTTTTTCGAAACTAAATTCGTGCTATTCGGGGTGACGTTACTTAAAAGTTGTATTCTCAAATCGGAGTCAACTTGTAATCTGCTTCTTTATTTCTCTTAGTATGTACCAGAGCAGGAGAAGTCTTTTTTTCAGGAGTATGTGGTTAAGAGAAGCAGTAAATATTTCAGTTCTTCTTCTGATATTTCCACATAATCTTTCTTTACATTCACTCAAAAACTTGATGAAGAGTTACATCTATGTTGAAAAGGTCTGATATCAAGTTCTTTTTTTGTCCAGTATTGGAAAATAATCCCGAAATGAAGACCTTAAAGCGCAAAAGTGTTTGATCATTTCGTCTTGTACATGTGTTGGTAACATTGCACCATCACCAGTATTACATGTAGTAAAGTGATGAGAGTTTTTTTGAATTGGACGATTTGTCCAAAGGTCAAACATTTTTAGCATCGATTCAATTTTGTCGTCAGCTTGACTCATGTTGCTATCTCCCGCTATTTATTAAATAGTCCAGAGATACAACTGCGGACCCCTATACATATACTCGTGGGCCCCCAGGGGTCCGCGTACCACAGGTTAAGGAACACTGGTCTAGAGAACCGTGGTGCGATAAGAAAATTCGCAAGAATTCAGCCTTGAATGTGTTGAAAAAAGTGAAATATATAAATAGAATTCTTGCTGTTGCTGGCGATTTTAATCACCATAAAATTTATCTTGTGTTCTTCTAGAACACTCTGTCTTTCAGATCGCATTTCCTATATTCACATCCTCCCACAATCATTCATATTTATAGGTTGTTAAGACAAACCGGGGCACCCTTTATGAATTCATTATGGGCCCGATATAATTAATTTGCTGGCATGAACAATTAGGCAAAGTGAGGAAATAATTAAACATTTGCAGTAGCTTTAGCGTTCGCTCATCTTAGCAACCCGCGGAACGGGGCGTTTCTTCGATTAATTACGCAATTAGTATGCCTACCTTCCGGCCTGCCCCTGCACAAGAGCTGAGCCTGGATTAATCCTTAAGACGCTCCCGTGTTGTTCCACGCCTCGATTTGCTGCATCCGGTTGCCAACGAGAAGATGTAAATCTTGCTTCCTTTTTCTGTAGAATCGCTTGATATATTAGCATAGTTGATGGAATTTCTACAGTCTAAAAACATATCTCAAAGTACGTCTTGTTCTATGAAGAGATTGTGGACACAAAAATATCGAAAATCAAATACCGTAACTAGGAGCTACTTTGCTCCTTCAAGGGTTACTTTGCACCGCCGATGAATAAAGATATTGTGAACCTAGACTTCAAACTAGCTAATAGACAACCACTTGCTCTTATTTGTATGGAGTTGTGACTATATACCATCGCTTCTGAGTTGAAACACAAATCTCCCTTTATTAATCAAGAGCTGGCAGTGCAAGTAACAAGAGCTCACAAATTCGCGGTTTTTTGTAGGTACGTGTTAAAATGTATGGCGCAACATATGTTCCACTATTTTCAATATAAAATTTAACAAAAATCTCGTGTACGATCAAGTTCTTCAATTGCGAATATAATGTGATGCAATATCAATTCCACAGTGTTCCTACTTTGCCCCACCCACAATCACTCTAATTGCGATTTTAAATGTATTTACAACAGTGGTATAAAGTAGCCTCCTCCTATAAGGAGACTTTGTTCCAAATGCAATAATAAAAAAAATGAAGGACACCCTACTGCGTAGCACTAGGAATGAAAAAATCCCTCATGTGCATGTGCATGTCGTCAATATTTTTTGAATGTTCCTATTATATAAATTAAATAACAATGAAAGTCGATATTACGAATGAAATGAAGGAAAATTGCAATAAATGTATTAATAAGTCGATATTACGAATAAAATCCGTGAAAATTTAGCAAAAAATTCATTGTTTGATTGCCGAATTTGAATATCCTATCCCGGCTCATTTTGCTGCAAATTATGAATCAAATTGATAAGATATCTCTATGGATGGGAAGCAGTCACAGACGCAGACTCAAGCTTAAGCTATCAACGTCGCTTGGTTACCGTGGCACACAGAGCACTTCGACGCATGTTTTGTAGGACTTTGTACATATCGACCTTGGCGCATGCGCATGTTGTAATGCCTATCTAAAAAACGCTATAATTTTTTATTCTTCGTGGGGAAAAAATTAGGAACAAAACTTCTCTGATGAAATCATATGTATTTTATCGATATCCGTTGGAATTTTTAAAGTCGGACCAGATCCCAACTTTTTGTAGTGAGAATTTAGCTTCACCTCGGGGTAAAAACGCTATATATTTTTATTCTTCGTTGGGAAAAATTGGTAATTCAAATTCCCTAATGAAATCATATGTGTTTTATCGATATCCGTTGGAATTTTTAAAATCGGGCCAGTTACCAACTTTTTGTCGTGAGACTATAACCCCTTTAGCTTCGCCTCGGGGTAAAAATATAATTATTGATCATTTAAAACCGCAAATAAGCATTAAACATATTTTCATTCGACCTCTTTCACGATACTGGAACTATTATCAAAATCTCCTCTTATCAATAGATGAAAGTTTTCATGCGTTTCATGAATTGCGTGTAAAAATTGGTGCAACGTAGCCCCAAATTACGGTATGAATTTTCAATTGATGAGACCGTTACTTGGTTAACACCCATAATAATATTATTCGAAAAACACATGTGCCCCTGCACAAGAGCTGAGCCTGGCTCAATCCTTTAAGCTATGATTTCACCAAAGGAACATTTTTGTTGCTGTTGCGTGTTTCCGTAAATGTTCCAAAATGTTCCTTAAATTTCTTTATTTTTCGGCAACAAATGTTGATTGTTCCTACTTGTCGCGGGTTTCCATTTTGAGCGGTAAACTTCAAAAGAAAGTAGGAAACATGTGTAAACAAATCCGTGTTGCTATCGCAGTGGAAACGTATCGAGAACGCAACTAATAAACATTCGTGTCGCAGATTTTCAGTGTGCAGTGAAGTACGAAAATGAATAAATATATACGTTTCCACCAGAGGAATATTGAGGAACATTTTTGCTGCTGTTGCTTGTTTTCGTAAATGTTCCAAAATGTTCCTAAATATTCCTTCGGTGGAACTGTAGCTTAAGTGTTGTTCTAGGCCAAGCTAAAGAGATTTTTTCATGTAAACAGGTATGGTCCGATTTCAATTTACAAAATAGACTTAGAAATTAGAATTCTTATAGTTCAAAATGTTCATCTTGGTTTTACATGAAAACGCTGAGAAATATGTTAAAAATAAAGCTGAATATGACGAAAAACGGCAGAGCGCGTGAGAATAGTTGAAGGGGGTAGAATAACAGGCAATGAGAAGCATGACATTCGAAAGCGTAGGCATTTTGAACATGACGGTAATTTCTCGGCCGTTTTTCGCGATGTTCAGCTTTATTTTTAACATATTTCTCAGCGTTTTCAAGTAAAACCGAGATGAACGTTTTGAACTATGAGAATTCTACTTTCAAAATCTTTCTTGTAAATTGAAATCGGACCATACCAGGTCTGCTAGAAAATTGCATAGTGAAATATACAAATGGCCACAGATCGAAAACAATGCATCGGACAGTTCCTGCTCTTCGCACAAATAAAGTTTATTTTAATAACTAATACTGACCGGAGGATCTACGCTACAATTCAAAAAATAACCGAATTATGAATTTTTGAAAAGACTTAATTTTTGGTGGTTTTTTCCAATTTCCTCTCGAACTACAGGTCAGATCGAGTCGTCCGACCTCTCATTTTCTTCGTCTTTTCATTTTCTACAATTAACCTATTGACACCATCACGATTACTTCGATAGTTTCAGTTTCATGAGCAAATAACTAAAAATAACGCGATTTTTTGCATAAAATTGTTAATAACAAAGTTACAAATTATAAAGTCGAGTGAAAAACATATTACTATATCATATAGAACTATTTTACAAAAAATAGCGGAGCTGGTTTTCTTCAAACACTTTTTACACAAAATGCTCATTCTAAATTTCTGTAGCTTGGCCTATTCTACGCCTCGATTTGCTGCATCCGGTTGCCAACGAGAAGATGTAAATCTTGCTTCCTTTTTCTGTAGAATCGCTTGGCCTTATTTTAAAGAGAGGTCGTGGACACAAAAATATCGAAAATCAAATCAAACGAAATATGTATTTTGAATTGATGTGGCCGATACTCAGTTGAAACTCATAACAATATTATTAGAAAAACACATGTTTGATTTTAACGGTTATTATATTTGACTCTATGACGCAGCGTTTCATCACACGGTGGCTTCTTCGGATAGAATGAAATACTGAAATCTTGGTGTATAAGTTCTACATAAAATTTTTATTACCTAGGGAAAAACGATTGTGACAAGAAATTAAATTAGGGTGGAGGGTAGGTAATCCTTCCAGGAAACTTGCTCTTACTACATCAGGTATTAAATATATTCAAGAGTGGAGTCTTTTGTTCGTTCAGTAACAGATCAGAATTCTTATTCCTGTTAATTTCTAGGGCTTCACAAAAGATAAATTTCAATCCTCTATTCTCTCTATATAAAATATGGAAATCTTTATTAAATGAATGATTCTCATCTAGCAAATGATTGGAATAATTAGAATCTCTCTTATTGTTGCCTAAATAGGCCAATTTATAAACAAGAATAAATCATAATAACGGATAAACTCTCACAATCTATAAATTATAATGTGGTGATTGTAACAAAATGTATATAGGCAGAACACATAGAAATTTCGGAAAAAGAATTAAGGAACATGAGCGCTGCTTTGTAAACAATAAGAGAGATTCTAATTATTTCAATCATTTGCTAGATGAGAATCATTCATTTAATGAAGATTTCCATATTTTACAAAAAAAAAATAGAGGATTGAAATTAAACTTTGAGGTTACTGAACGAACGAATTGACTTGAATCATTCTCCACTCCTGAATATATTTAATACCTGATGTAGTTTGAGCAACTTTCCTGGAAGGAAATTTAATTTCTTGTTGTAATCGATTTTCCATAGTTACTGGAAATTTTATGGAAAACTAAGATACCAAGATTTCATTCTATCCGAAGAAGCCACCGTGTGGTGAAACGCCGCGTCATAGAGTCAAATATAATAACTGTTAAAATCAAACATGTGTTTTTCTAATAAAATCAAATATGCTTTATTGCTTTTAATATTACACAAGTTATCCACAAAGCGAAAAATATAAGAATATAACATATGAGAGGGTGAGTCTTAATGTAAAATATTAGTAACAAAAACACATGAAGCCCACATTTCCATACAAAATATATATAAACTTCACATAATTAAATATAATATTATAATAAATAATTTTTTTCGGAGCCGATGCTTGTGATATTCAATGTGGTCATATCGATCAATCAATGCTCAAAATAGTAGTCCTCTACTGAGTAAAAGGTCTACCAAGAAAAAAAGATTTTGTTTGTTTCCGAAAAATAGAAAAGAAAGTTATAGATTTTAATTCATCTGGAAGATGATTGTAAATTTTCTTAGCATTGTAAATGATGCACTTTTTCCAATTCAGAGAAAGGAATAGGGAGGTGAACATGATGTCCTGAGGATCACGAGAAAATGCATTTAATAATCTAATGACGTAAACGTAAACTATATATTGACAATTCAATTTATTACCTAATCAATCACATTTAGTAGGAGAGCCCACGACACTAAACCTAGTTCGATAAGACTACCAGATGATATATTTATAATTAGTCACGTCATTAATAGGGGAACACGAAATGGCGATGCTGCAATGCAAAAAACCTGGCTACGTCATAAAAAAAATTTTTTTTTTTTTTGAAAAATCAGGTTTCTAGTATGATAAGACTCCCAATTTTTATTTGTTCCTCGAAATAGGAGAGTGATAGAACAATACGATAATGCAGTGCTGCAAGCTCCCCTGATTGGCCTAATCAGTGGCAGCAGCATTTATATGACGTCTTGTATCTAGGTATCTAGTACGATCGATCTCCTCAAAAAACCCAAGCTCATCCGAAAGGTCATCAATTTCTGTGTAAGAAACACCACTGCTGCATTTTCCAAACAGTGGAGAAAGTGGTTGCTGCAGCGATTGAAGGTCGCCCTACGCGCGGCTGCATTCGGCGTTTCAATTTAGTTTTGTCAGCAATCGACCGGTTCCTTCCGATTTTTACCGGTTGAATACGCGTCCCACGTTCATATATGAATAATTTTACGTGTAGTTGATTGTTTAAATAAATTAAATCGGCAAATTTTATGTGATATTATTCGATTTTTCAGCCATTTTCATTTGTGTTGTATTCATAAAATGAATTTATCGTTATAATAATTATTCAATTGAATTTTAACATTGAGTAACTTATTATTAAGTAATTTCTCCAAAAAGTAATGTTCTTAATCCAATTAATTGAATTCTTAACTGAGATTGAATTCTCGCACATCACTTGGTGAAACATCATAAAGAATAAAGTATAAACTTTAAAATAAAAACACTTGGCTTATGATAAAGTTTATACTTTATTCTCTGATTGAATTGTATTTATATATGTGAGGATGAATTCCGATTTCGTTGTATTCGATTCGGATGACGAAAAGTATGCGTAAGAATAATTACTGATGATGAAGAAAATAGTTTTACAGGAAAAATAAAAATAAGTTTATTAGAATAAGAATTTTAATTAAGACTAATCTTGTTATTAGTAGTTTTTTCACACCTTATGTTCTTGACACGTCATGTTGTCGTACTTGTGAAAAATATACCTATATATTGATAAAATAATCAAATTATTGGAAAAACCAATCTTCGTTGTTCATTGCCCGCATCTAAATTTAAAAACACCATTTCACGTTCACACTCATTCAAAATTATTTGTCTAAACAATCAACACAATGAAAATGGCTGAAAAATCGAATAGTATCACATAAAATTTGCCGATTTAATTTGTTTAAACAATCAACTACACGTAAAATTATTCATATATGAACGTGGGACGCGTATTCAACCGGTAAAAATCGGAAGGAACCGGTCGATTGCTGACAAAACTAAATTGAAACGCCGAATGCAGCCGCGCGGAGGGCGACCTTCAATCGCTGCAGCAACCACTTTCTCCACTGTTTGGAAAATGCAGCAGTGGTGTTTCTTACACAGAAATTGATGACCTTTCGGATGAGCTTGGGTTTTTTGAGGAGATCGATCGTACTAGATACCTAGATACAAGACGTCATATAAATGCTGCTGCCACTGATTAGGCCAATCAGGGGAGCTTGCAGCACTGCATTATCATATTGTTCTATCACTCTCCTATTTCGAGGAACAAATAAAAATTGGGAGTCTTATCATACTAGAAACCTGATTTTTCAAAAAAAAAAAAATTTTTTTTTATGACGTAGCCAGGTTTTTTGCATTGCAGCATCGCCATTTCGTGTTCTCCTATTAATGACGTGACTAATTATAAATATATCATCTGGTAGTCTTATCGAACTAGGTTTAGTATCGTGGGCTCTTAGACTAATTAGTTGAATTGATATATGATGAATGAATAAACCAAGACTGTACCACATATTGAGAACCACCATTGTTTCGTATTTATCTGATGCCATCAGTACCTATAGAAAATTTAAAATAAATTTTTTCGTGAATATTGATTCTGGTCCGTTTAGATTAGGTTAAGCAGGATAATTATGTAACAAGTTACTCAATTCTTAACTATTTTGTACATATTTCATGAATTTGTGAATTTTCCCAATACCGTTATTTATATTTTCGTAATTTCATCATTTCACATATTTTCTTTGAAATTTTCATTGAAGAACAGCAAAATCATTGTATTTTCAATTAAAAACTTTCACTTCAATTACTTGATAATTTTAATCAATTTCATACATGTATAATATAACTCATGCGTAATATAAAATGCATAGTCAAGTGTACGTATTCGTGTTTTTTTGCATCTTTAGTATACAGCATATCGATTCAGAAATCTTAAAAAGAGAATCGTGTTGGTCGTATATCAAGTTTCGCTTGATGTTAATCAATCATTCCGATGTGCGAAACGTTGTGTGCGAGAACTGATACGGTTATTCATAGGTGGTCAAGCGAATAGCACTAATGGATTACGTGGAAGCGATTTTTATTTACAGGCCGTACATATTTCATTATTAAGAACTGAAAAACCACATGAACTTATGTTAATCGAAAATTTTCATTTTAAACTTCTCGATGTTGATATGATTCATCAAAGATATGGAATAATATTGTTATTGATTTCAGAAATTACCAACATAAAATATGGAAAAAAAGCGTGAGCAGCAGAGCACCATTTCTAAGGTCGTATTTTCATTGCTTACTGAAAAAATACGCTTTAATAGCAAATAGTAAAAATGACGGTGGTTTAAAACATTTACCCAAATGTTTATAGTTTCGTTCTGCCTCGAAAATAATCACAGATATCAAATTCAAATTCATTTGAAAAGATTGAATCCGCTTGAGAAGCCATTATGTACCATGAAAACAAATATATATAACTTTTTGATAATTATTAGCAATAACAGGCTTGATGAATCTCAAAAAAACTCGATTTTATTAAAAAGTTAACGTTTCGCCACGACATTCGTAACCTTTTCAAAACTTTTGAAGAAAAGTTCTAAAAAAGCCACGAATGTCATGGCGAAACGTTAACTTTTCAATAAAATCGAGTTTTTTGAGATTCACCAAGCCTGTTATTGCTAATAATTATCAAAAAGTTAAAAATAGTTCACAGGCAACAACAATTCAAATAAATAATATATATATATATATATATATATATATATATATAAAAATATATATATATATATATATATATATATATATATATATATATATATATATATATATATATATATATTATATATATATATATACATATATATATATATATATATATATATATACAATTGAGTAAGTAACTGCCGATGGTTTTTTAAAAATATATTATTATAGCTGGGTATTCGGCAAGGAGTTATGATCTAAACAACCAAATTTGTCTCAGTCGACGTTTCGACTCTTTATTGAGTCTTCCTCAGGACATCTACAATTTAAAAAGAATGACAAAGAATGTTACACCGAAACAGTTCGTCTTATATATATAAAAAACAACAAAAATTACATGCATAAAACAGTTTCTTTGAACTCTAGTTCCTGCAATTTACAAGGAATATACAACAAAAACTCATTTAAAATCGAAAACATGTTAAAATAACGTGAATAAAGCTAAAATACAGAAATAAAGGGGCTCGAAATATCAACTAAATGGTATAAAAATCTGACTGAAACTCAAAAACAAATGCCACAATTTAATCAAATACTTACAAACAGATAGGTTGTAAGGCCCATAACACGACACAACTCTACAACAGCTCATTGTTTTTGGAGTAAAAATTTTCTATTAATTTAATAATTTCCAAGCGATGAGCCAAACATAACCTCACGAAAAACAATAACAAACCCAGATGACTGTCAAGCGACATTGTATTATCAGCAACCCGCGCATGTGGACAATTTCATAGAAAGGAATATAACGATACTATGAAGAAGGTATAGCTAATTTATGAACATGAGAAAATATGATACTAAATATTAAATAGCATTCAGGGAGGATTTATCTAAACTTAAAACATATTTATGTATTCCACTAAGATTACCAATATCGTCTCTAAAATTAATCCTTTCACGTAAATTTAGAGACGATATTGGTAATCTTAGTGGAATATATAAATATGTTTTAAGTTTAGATAAATCCTCCCTGAATGCTATTTAATATTTAGTATCATATTTTCTCATGTTCATAAATTAGCTATAGGGAAAACATAATAAGCGATACGCCCCCTACCGGTGTCGAATATTACTAGAGCATGGGAGATAGATTGCTTTGTTTACATCTGTTTACGTGTATTTTATATGAGAAGTTGTTGAGTTTTAATTGTATTTTGGATCGTTTACAAACGTTCAGAAGAGATGAATCACTATTGTTGTGTATTCTATTGTTCATATTGGGCAAAAAAAAACCGAATATAGCTTACATACCTTTCCGAAAGCTAGACAATTCAAAGTTGCATTCCAAACAAAGTTGGGAAACAAGGAAATAATGGACAGAAGAAAGGTATGAATTCATAATTTGAAGATTGAAAGAAATGTCTGAACATAAGAGAGTTGTTCTTTACAGTTTACTGAGAATAATTATTTTCCCTGCAGTAAGTTTGTGGATTTTTCCATATAGAATTATACCAACTAATGATGTGCAATTTTCAGCTAACCGAAAACGTAGAGTTTTTTAAGTCCAATGCTATTCCAACGAAATATCTTGCACCTTTATCGGAATCTGAACCTGGGCCATCATCCAGAGATTCTAGATTATTGTATTTTCTTTCATGTAACAACCAGAGATACTATTAAAATAATAATAACAAATGATGTTTATTTGCACAACCAAAATAACAGTTTATCATAACATCAAGAATATGAAATAAATCTGGACTCTATAGCTAGGTAAAAACTAAAATATTCAATTATATAAACTGGAAAATAGAGATTCTATCAAAAAAACCAGACTCTCAGAAGTCCACCGTACTTTTAGGATAGCTGTTATACGTCTGGAAAATTCAAAAAATATAATCTTATTACGTTCAATCCATTCAAGCAGAGTATTCATATTAATTCTCCTTTTATTTCATGTTGTTTCTTTCAGTTTAGCTGGTAAGTACTTAGTTTTGTCCATTATACTCAAAAATTCTTCAGTTCGTAATGAATGTAGACATGCCAGAGATGTTTTCTTGAAACTTTTGAAAGTTTTTTTATTTTTTAAATAAATAGGTAATCTATCATACAGCCTTTTCATGAGGTATACATAGTTCCTTCAACCAATAAATTTATTCGTCCTCTACTTTATTTTATTATTGATTTTCATGTTCAATGATTAATAACTCAGTGTAAATTTCAACTTGATGTAGGTAGGTTATCTACTGTTGAACAGAGATAAAATTGTCCTCAATCCAAACACAATATATCACAGGAAAATACAAAGTCAAAAAAAACACAAATTACGACGATAAACGTTCGAAAACTCAAAATGAAATGAACGTAAATACCATTACAACCAATGTAAACAAACAGCTAATCTCCCATGCTCTAGTACCGATATTAGCCGTTCCGGCGCTACGATCTTAATTTCGGACGCCTATACCTTCTTCATAGTATCGTTATATTCCTTTCTATGAAATTGTCCACATGCGCGGGTTGCTGATAATACAATGTCGCTTGACAGTCATCTGGGTTTGTTATTGTTTTTCGTGAGGTTATGTTTGGCTCATCGCTTGGAAATTATTAAATTAATAGAAAATTTTTACTCCAAAAACAATGAGCTGTTGTAGAGTTGTGTCGTGTTATGGGCCTTACAACCTATCTGTTTGTAAGTATTTGATTAAATTGTGGCATTTGTTTTTGAGTTTCAGTCAGATTTTTATACCATTTAGTTGATATTTCGAGCCCCTTTATTTCTGTATTTTAGCTTTATTCACGTTATTTTAACATGTTTTCGATTTTAAATGAGTTTTTGTTGTATATTCCTTGTAAATTGCAGGAACTAGAGTTCAAAGAAACTGTTTTATGCATGTAATTTTTGTTGTTTTTTATATATATAAGACGAACTGTTTCGGTGTAACATTCTTTGTCATTCTTTTTAAATTGTAGATGTCCTGAGGAAGACTCAATAAAGAGTCGAAACGTCGACTGAGACAAATTTGGTTGTTTAGATCATAACTCCTTGCCGAATACCCAGCTATAATAAGCACAACAAACGAAATCCCCTGCTACGGAAGACAATCACACATTTGTGGCTTATTGTTTGAACTCTCGGATAATTCTGCTCTACTTGTTTAATATTTTCCCGCGACTAATTTCTTTGTTGTTATATATATATATATATATATATATATATATATATATATATATATATATATATATATATATTTATATATATATATATATATATATATATATATATATATAGGGTGTTTCTTAAAGACATGCTGATATTTAAGGGGGTGATTCTTCGACTCATTTCAAGAAAAAATCTACCTATGGAAGTATGTTCTAAAAGTCTCAACTTTTGAGATACAGGGTAACAAAATTTTGAAAAAAAATCAGTTTTTTGATAATAACTGAGATTAATATTGTAGACAACTTCATAAAATTTGGTACATGTTTTCTATGCATCAAGTTGAATTTTTTGATGTACAAAAATTTTTCTTATCCCTACCAGTGGTGTTCGTACGGGTTTTGCATTGCATATTTTTGGAGAAAAAAATACTACGCTACTGCTTTCTCTTGAAAAAAAAATCAATTTCGAGATTTTCATTCATTTTTGAGCAAATTTCATCTCATGGGTATTCTTTTTCCGATGCATGGTTTTCGCTTGAAAAAATGAAAATCGTTTTACATCATGGTCAATTCCTCAAAAATCTGATGCGGTGTGGAAATGTTTGTGCATTGACTGAAAGCAAATTAAGAGATCAGATTTTTTCCAAATCTACAAAAAATTAACCGAATCTTATAGAGTTGTCTACAATATTATCTCAGCTATTACTAAAAAAATTATTTTTTTTCAAAATTGTATCACCCTGTATCTCGAAAGTTAAGATTTTTAGGACATATGTTCATAGGTAGTTTATTTCTTAAAATGAGTCGAAGAATCACCCCCTTATTAGCATGTCTTTAAGGAACAGCCTGTATATATATATATATATATATATATATATATATATATATATATATATATATATATATATATATATATATATATATATATATATATATATATATTTGTATATTAAACGTGAAATAGAGAAAAAACTAATAATCAAAACTTTGCCAAGGAAATTTTATGAAGATTCCAAAAAAAATTAAATTTGTGTTATATCTCAAAAACTGAATGTTATTTAACATGCTGATTTTCAGTGGCGGATCAGTCTTCAAAAAAACTAAAAAGAACGAAAAGTTTGAAAATAATTGACTTTTCAAATATGTAAGTTTTTGAAAATTCCCCTGTAACTCGAAAACTACTTGACATATAAAAAAAGCGGTTTTCATATTTAAACTTGTCTCGAAAATCGAGACCAGGACATGCCCATCAAAAGCCATCAAAATTGTACAACCCTCTACATAAAAAAAACTTTTTCAGTGCCTTATGCTGAAGAAAGTGCCTCAAATTCATGTAGTGAATTTTACGGAATCCGAATATACATTTTGGAGCATTGTATTATCGAATGTTATTGAATCTGAGACGCTCAAACATACCTAATAGTGGGACTTGAATTAATTTCCCCTTAATTGTGATGGTTATTACGTCTCTCATTGAAGTAACCGAAATTTCCGTCGGCATCGTCACCAGGAAGCTGGGCGAGGATTCTCTGTAACGTAGTACAGGACCGGTTGGACTCTCCTTTGTCATTTCTCCTTCCCACACGTCATTTCATGAGTTAGTATCAAATTTCCCGGTTTTATCTACAAATGCAATCGTATATTCGAACAATTAAATAGGAAATATAATCCCGAACACAGCCTGTCACAGTTCCTCAAAGTACAGAGGATTCAAGGATTCCGTTTCATAAGTAGTCGTAAGTTATGTCCGATAGTGGAATGTGATTTTGAATGGATTGGACAAGTAGTAAATCTTCGAGATGGAATTAATGGTTTGTTAAATATTTTAT
Organism: Cynegetis impunctata; assembly: GCA_030704885.1. Taxonomy (NCBI): domain Eukaryota; kingdom Metazoa; phylum Arthropoda; class Insecta; order Coleoptera; family Coccinellidae; genus Cynegetis; species Cynegetis impunctata. The sequence continues at coordinate 331,474 of JARQZK010001485.1, read as the reverse complement.
AACTATAAAACCATTCTATGATCAATAAGGAAACTCAGGTTAAATAGGTATAATGATCGAATGGTTTTCCATAGGAACTCTTTCTATTTTAATTTTAAGATTTTACATTTTTCCATTTTCACTGATTTTATTTTTTCTTGATTGATTTTTTTTTTCAATTTAATTTGTGTTGCTAAACTTATATCCTATAATAAGTTCTTAAGAGAATTGACTGTTCCCAAGCACAAGTTTCTGTGGCTCGTTCTAGTTTAATAGAAAATAGAATAACGTGAAACAAACAAATACATTTATTTTATTGAAGTAATTAAAAGAACTCGGTGTAAGAAAAAATTATCATGCATTTCTAAATTTTTTTTTGTGGATTATTTTCCCAATTGACTAGTGTCAAATCGGACACTGCGAGAAAACAAAATGGTAATGGTCTTAGCAATCTAGCTATGAACCTAGCGCCTCGTCTAACGGTACGAATAAGCCTATGTTCGTTAAAATCGGTTAGATGGTTCCAGAGATAAGTTAACACAAACGTACTCAGGGTGTATTTTATACAGGTAGAAGAAGATGACTTCATGGAATTATTCGATTTTTGTAAAATACTTTATGTTATTATAGGTGAAAATGTGGAGAATGGATTCAATCAATTGAAAAAGAGACCACTCTTATCTTCTGAAAGAAATTATAAGAAATCTGAGCTTTATATCATTACTCAAATTTTCTTATATTTTACACTCTAATGCAGCATTTCGCGCCTCTCGCGTAACAATAAAATGTGAACAATAACAATACGCCCCCTACCGGTGTCGAATATTACTAACGCACGGGCCATAGATTGCTTTGTTTACATCTGTTTACGTGTATTTTATATGAGAAGTTGTTGAGTTTTAATTGTGTCTAATTTTGTTTGGGATCGTTCAAAAGAGATGAATCACTATTGTTGTGTATCCTATTGTTCATCTTGAGCAAAAAAACCCGAATATAGATTACATACCTTTCCGAAAGCTGGACAATCCAAAGTTGCATTCCAAACAAAGTTGGGAAACAAGGAAATGATGGACAGAAGAAACGCGTGGATTCATAACTTCAAGATTGAAAAAAAGTGTCTGAACATAAGAGAGTTGTCCTTTACAGTTTACTGAGAATAATTATTTTCCCTGCAGTAAGTTTGTGGAATTTTCCATATAGAATTACCTATACCAACTGATGATGTGCAATTTTCAGCTAACCGAAAACGAACGGTTTTTGAAATCTAATGCTATTCCAACCAAAAATCTTCCACTTTTATCGGAATCTGAGCCTGGGCCATCATCCAGAGATTCTAGATAATTGTATTTTCTTTCATGTAACAACCAGAGATACTATCAAAATAATAATAATAAACCATGTTTATTTGCACAACCAAAATAACAGTTTATCATAACATCAAGAATATGAAATGAAACTTGACTCTGTAGCTAGGTAAAAACTAAAATATTCAAATATATAATCAGGAAAATAGAGATTCTATAAAAAAAACCAGACTCTCAGAAGTCCACCGTACTTTTAGGAGAGCTGTTATACCTCAGGAAAATTCAAAAAATGTAATAACTAACTACGTTCAAACCATTCAAGCTGAGTATTCATGTTAATTCTTTTTTTATTTCATGTTGTTTCGTTCAGTTTTGCTGGTAAGTACTTAGTTTTGTCCATTATACTCAAAACCTCGTCAGTTGGTAAAGAAAGTAGACATGTCAGAGATGTTTTCTTCAAAGTTTTTTCACTTTTTAAATAAATAGGTGTTCTATCATACAGCCTTTTCATGATGTAAGTATACATAGTTTCTGTAACCAATTAATTTATTTGTCCTCTCCTTTGTTTTGTTATTGATTTTCATGTTCAATTATAAAAACTACTGTTGAACAGATATAATATTGTCCTCAATCGAAACACAATAATGAACCAATGGAAAATACGAATTCAAAAAAAACACAAATTACGAAGCTAAACGTTTGAAAACTCAAAATGAAATGAACGTAAATACCATTACCAAACAATGTAAACAAACCGTTAATGGCCCATAGAGTATTACCGATATTAGCAGTTCCGGTGCGACGATCTTAATTTCAGGTGCCAATAATGTATTTTGCGTTTTTCCACTTTTTAAATAATGGTATCTCTTGGATATGCTACGTATTGAAAAAAAATATCAAAGTATTTTGGCTTTTTGTATGTGTGCGTACACTTTCTTTTCAGTCAGTTAATAACTTTTTTAAATAATAATTTCTCTTGAATATGCTCGCGCCACCTAGGGGGGCGCGCCCCACAGATTACAAAACGCTGCTCTTATGTCTAATGAGAACTCATAAAATAATGTTGTTGTTATAAATAATATTCAATACAAGTTGGTACGCCAATGCCCATATCTGATTTCCTTCGTTTCTTCCCTCGAACAAGGGTCCTGTAAACAGTGCACTAGCGTAGATTCGATGGGAATCGCGCCTCAATCAAGATACCCATTGTTCTACAACTGTCAACGGCACGCATGTGACACATGACGTAATATGGTGGGCGTGGTCCGGCAATCAACTGTCTGATTTAATATTCACCACTGTGCTGACATCGGAGCCAGGCCACAGAATATTAGGCGTTCCCCAACTGCCTACACTTCGATCTGTGGCTGCCGTTGACATTTTGACAACCTCTTCGAGATTCCAAATTATAAATGTGCAAAGGGTGGCTGCCCGCAATGACTCCATCGTATAGCTGTATTATTTTTTCACGCTCAGTTGACAAGCAGTAACTTCGTAGCCACCTATTTCATATTATTTTCCAACCTTACCTGCCATCACCTAAATTGCTGAAGCCAGGTGAGGTGCGCCGGGCGCGAGTCAGGAGTGCCAGGGCCTGGTGAACCGGTCTGATGAGTGTTGGTGATTTTCGGCTGACGTCTAGGTGGTGACTCATGGCCTGTGGTTGTCAGATACATATGTGCTTAATTTTAAGAATCCATTGAGCTACATTTGGGTGAAATTTAGTCCTTTCCCGGACACCCCGTAAAATATATTTTTTTTCGAATAAAATAAAACAACGTTTATATTTTAATTTTTTCATTTATTTAAACTTTAAACCGCTTGTTTGCGATATAAACAAACAACAACAAAAAATGAAATATCTACTAACATAACACAGTTTACAGTTTTCTCTACAAGAGGTAATCTGGCATCAAAAATAATCAGAAAAACTTTTTTTTTTCGTATCATCAAATGAAAACCAACTTATAATGATAATTTTTGGTAGATCAAAATAGATCAAATAGACTACATTCTACATTATAACAACAAATTATAGGATAGATCATCTAGTTCGGTTAGATAGGTTAGGTAACCAAAAGCATAAATAAATTATTCATTAACTATAAATTAAAAATAAGTACCTAACAAGTTCTAATTTTAACGAGGTCAAGTTCTTCTTACTAATTTAGCTTAACTGGATATTTTTCAGACTTGCCAATTTCTGCCAAAATGTCTTTCTTTTCTACCAGGAATTTTTAAAAGAGGGAGAAACTCAAACTTTTAAAATTATACTTTATTTTGGTCAGAGGAGTCACCGTATGTGTATTTAGCAAGTTTCTCTCTGGATTTAGCTTGTATAAGGCTTATGATTATAAATTAATTTTTAACTATGATTTATTTTGAAATACTGCTCATCTTTGATTTCCCCGGACACAAAATTTGTCCGGGTTTTACACGCACATATTTTGAAAGTCCCATCCGGACGACCCCCGGACGCCTAAACTAGGACAAATCCGGGGAAACCCGGACGGATGGCAACCCTACATATACCCTATACTTAGAGTGACCATATGTACTCATTTTAATAGGACAGTACTTACTTTTTGCATGCTGTCCTATTGTAATTAAAAGGTCCATCAAGTACACCTAAATGTACCACTTTTTAGGACAGTAATTTAAAATCGACTCGAGTGGAACGTAACGTAGTTCTTTGCTATTTGTAAATTCGCTGCGTCGGTCATGATGCGAGGCGTGATGATGCAGTTGCAGGCCCATCCAGGGAAAATTAACTACATACACATACTACGTACATAACCTTTTTTTTTTATTAGAAGAAATTGTAGCCAACCTCCCTTTTAAAAAGAAATATTTATGCCCTGGCTAGCAGGGAGATTGGTTAACATTTAATGGTTCTAGGTTTGTTCTCAGGAATAATAACTACTAAGTTAAATGAAGGTATTTACTGTTTTCTTACTACATCAAATGAGACTTATCTTTTTGTTATTTCTTTATTTAATGTTCTGTCGCCTTTTTGGATGTTTTCCTAGGTGGATTGTATTCTTCTTGTGTGACTTCTGCCCTATCGTTGTTCCCAGTTCTTGGTAGCTCCAGGTAAAGTTTTTAAACTCCAGACAAGGTAAATTCTTAGCTCCGGATAACGTGACTTACATCTCCTAACAACGTGATATTCAACTCCAGACCAAGTGAATTCAGACTCAGACCAAGTGAATTCAGACCCAGACCAAGTGAATTCAGACCCAGACCAAGTGAATTCAGACCCAGACCAAGTGAATTCAGACCCAGACCAAGTGGCTAAAATAATTCGGGGCAAATCAACATACAATCTCAAACTAAATAGGCTCCAAGAATATCTGTAGGGTATCGATGGCCAATTCAAATTAACATTTAGATTTGTCTCAAGCAAAAATGCTAAGAAAGACAGCATATGTTCCAACATTAAACTGAACATCAGATATGACCACGCGAAATTTGTCATCGCTAACCTACAAAAATCTTGTGTTAAATTGAGAGAATTAAACAAGCAAATGAATTAGAAATATTTTAAATTAAGAAATGTGAGATGATTATTTCAATATAGAAAGATAAATAATTTAATATAGGTAAATGGAAAAAATGAAATGAAATGGCGGAAAGATAAAATACGGAATCAATTCAGATTTTCAAGATAATGCATCAATACGAAATAGATATAATTCTTCTCATAACTTACCGTCTATCAGACGCCACAGATAATTAATAAATTTTAATAAAATTTAACAAACTTTCAATTTATATTGAATATAATTCTATTAGTTAACGAAACGATGTTCTATCTATGAGAACCATCTGCTAAAAGAAAGAACGATTGTTCATCCGACACTAACTAGATACTCTCCTTCTACGCAACTCATTAATCATAGAGCAAAGAAAAGTGAAGCGTGAAAAACACGGTACCTAAATGAACAATTCAGTACAAAATGCAGTGCCTACGGTTACGTGGAAAATTTACACGTTACAAAATTATATGTTAATTTATTTTCTTATATTTTATAATAATTAATTTTTGTATTTTGTTCCTTGATTAAAATGTAATAAAATGATTTATTATTATTTCATTCATATTTCTTTTTACCCTTTATTTGAGCTTAAATGAGATGAATTTCTCACCTTTTTTATCAATTACAATTTTTGTACTTTTTTTCCTAAGAAAAATATGGTCACCCTACCTATACCTGATCTAAGTATTTGATTTAAATATGAACTGAACTATACATTTTTGCATATGGTGACGTATATATTATACAAGTATTATAATATTCTCGTACCTACCTACCCGATTCTTTCAATTCAGAAGTAATAATCTTACTAATGACAAAATCAATGTTGAAAATATCAAAACTTCTTGGGAACTTTTTTTAAAAAACCTAAAAGTCCCTAAAGCTAGTACTACCGGAGGAACATTGAGGATGATTTTGTTGCTAAATGTTTCTCCTTGTTGCCAAAAGAAGAAACTTATGGCAACATACGTAAACTCCTTGTTTCCACTGAAGCAACTAAAATTGTCAATTGTTGCATATTATTTAGTAGAAACAATCAACATTTGTTGCCGAAACATAAATAAATTTTAAGGAACATTTAGGAAACATTCACGGAAACAAGCAACATCAACAAAAATGTTCCTCCGGTGGAACCGTAGCTATATATTCATTCGTTTTTGTACTTCACTGCACACTGAAAATCTGCGACACGAATGTTTACTAGTTGCGTTCTCGATACGTTTCCAGTGCGATAGCAACACGGATTTGTTTACACATGTTTCCTATTTTCTTTTGAAGTTTACCGCTCAAAATGGAAACCGGCGACAAGTAGGACCAGTCAACATTTGTTGCCGAAAAATAAAGAAATTTAAGGAATATTTTGGAACATTTTGGAGCATTTACGGAAACACGAAACAGCAACAAAAATCTTCCTCCAGTGGAAACGTAGCTTGAATGGTGACAAGTAGAAACAGTCAACATTTGTTGCCGAAACATAAAGAAATTTCAAGGATCATTTAGGAACATTTGGGAACATTTTCGGAAACACGCAACAGCAACAAAAATATTCCACAATGTTAGCTTGAGAACATCATATCATACCATCGTTTTAAGGTGGAATATTCAGATGAAATGAATCTGTTGTTGCTGTTGGTCGCAGGTAGAGGAAGGGACCCAAATTTGAGATAGCTCCGCATATTATGGTATATGTAACGTCATCTAACAAAAGAGGTGTCAACTTACGCCAATAAACTAGACTTCAGTGGTAAAGAGTCGTTGAGCGTGTCAGTTCGATTGTTTTTATGCACATACGTTTTTCTTCCGATTTGAGTCTTAAAGTTTTTTTGATAGTGTAAAGAAACCGGCATTTGCAGTCAACGTAAGTGGAAATAAAATATTTTATGTGTCGAAGTAGTTAGTTTAGGTGTTACCTAATGATGTCATATTAAAATTGGCTGTATTCTCTCATAACTAACCTAAAAATATTGTCAATTTTTATAACGAGAATTCCTAATTTGAGATACCAAATGGTGCTGAATTTGAGACTCAAATTAGGCACCCAATACATATATTTTGATGTTTTATTACAGATGCCTAAAAAACACAAGAAATTGGATCCTCGTTCTATGGTGAAAGCTGTGAAGGCTGTTCGGAATAAAGAGATGGGATATCTAAAAGCCTCAAAAGTTTTTGGTGTACCCAAAGGCACTGTGGAAAGATACTCAAAGTCAGATAAAAGCCCAGAAGAACTTGTCAAACTATCGATAGGCCGAAAACCAGTTTTTTTCTGAACAACTAGAAAACGAACTAGTTCAATATGCATTAGCCATGGAATAACGATTTTTTGGTCTGAGGTCGAGCGATATTAAACGAATGGCATTCCAACTGACAATTAGGACAATCCATTTAATGGCGTTAGTAAATCTGCTGAAAAAAATTGTTGAGGATATTTTTGAAGAGGCATCCACAACTTTCGATGAGAACACCGCAAAGCATGTCTGCAGCTCGTATCAAATCTTTCACTCCCGAAAAAGTCTCAGCGTTTTTTGATCTCTATGAGCCATAATATTCCAAGATTCAAGATCCTTTCCAGAGGGTATTCAATGTCGACGGGCATTACCATCGTTCAACATAAGCATAGTAAGGTTTTATCGTTGAAGAGAAAACAACAGATTTATACATTAACCTCAGCAGAAAGAGGTAAACTAATCACCGTAGTAACCTGTATGAATGCTGCAGATGTTTATGTACCGCCACTTTTCATTTTTTCATGGAAAAATATGAAGGCCAAGCTAATGCTTGGTGCTCCAACTGGAGCCATAGCTGAGTGTCACATTTCCGGTTGGGTTCAATCAGATATTTTTACAAGATGGTTAAGTCATTTTATCAAATTCACGAAACCCACAGCTGCTGACCCTGTTCTAATTGTGTTGGATGGACACTACTCCCACACAAGAAACATTGCTCTCATAGATTTGGAAAAACAAAATTATGTGACGATAATTTGTCTTCCGCCACATTCTGCCAATAAAATGCAACCTTTGGATGTTTCATTTATGTCTCCGTTAAAAACCTATTACGCTCAGGAGATAGAAAATTGGCTTCGGGAGAACTATTTAAGTACTGTATCCCCATACGCAATTGCTAGTATTTTTGGAAAAGCCTACAATAGAGCTGCCACTATGGAAACATCGTGCAATGGTTTTAGAAAAACGAGACTAGTTCCTTTGAATAGAAACACCTTCAAAGACCATGATTTTGGCGTGCATAATGTAATGGAAAACAAAACAGGACTCCAAGAAGAACACCTCTCCGAAAAATCAAATCATCAGGAAGATCATTTGAGCAACCAAAATGAAAATGAAGCAATGGCTCTACCAACGCCGGAAAGAAATGAACGTACACCAAGTCCATCCTCAGCAAAAAAGCCTCAGAGATAATATTTTTCTCCCACGGATATTTGTCCTCTGCCTGAATACAAAACCAGAGAAACTAAGGTGAATGTTAGGGCTGGGAAAGCATCAATAATTACCTTAACACCTTATAAAGATGAATTACAAGATAGTTTAGAGAAAAAGGAAAAAATATACCTAAAAAAACATCAGTGAAGAGTTAGAACCAAAAGAAAAACAATCAAAGAAACTGGTAAAAAAATCTACTGCAATTGTACAAAAACAGAAATCAGCAGTTTTAGAACAGGACCAACCTTCCACTTCGGGGTTAGAGCAGAAGAGAAAAAAACGCTGGGTTTCTTCTAGTTCAAGCTCAGAAAGCGACAGCAGTATTATATTGGCTAATTCCTCTTCAGACGAATCCGAAGGAGCTGATGCTGAATGTTTATTTTGTTCCGGGAGATTTTCCGAGGACAAGCATGGCGAGCTATGGGCAAAATGTGTTCACTGCGGCAGATGGGCCCATGAAGATTGTGGGGAAATTAAAGATGCTAATATTATATGTTCTTTCTGCGAAGAAAAGGTTTTTTTGAGTAGTATCCCAAAATAGGAAATCTGTCTCAAATTGGGACATCAGTGTGTCTCAAATTAGGCAACCTATTATTTTATAGGAAAATTGACGAAAACAAACTTCAAGTTAAATAACTTCAGTGATGATAATGAAAATTTGTTCATAGTTCATTTTTTTTTCGAATTTACAAAAAAAAGTGTCTCAAATTTGGGTTCCTTCCTCTAAAAGGTAATCTATGCATGTTGTTCAATTAACAAACAAGTGTTGGAATGTTGAATTCAATTTTTCAAACTGTTTCATGTCGAATATGTTACTATTGTTGCTTGTTTAATGGATATAAAAAACAATTGTTGAATTCTACTACAATGTATTGTAACTGTATTATATAATATTGCAGCCTCACTTACCTTACTTGAGCAGACAAACATTAATTTTGATGTTTAACTGAGTTTCTTTAGAGCCAAAATTTTTTATTAATAAATTGAAGCCAAGAAAACTTATAATCTGAACAGTTTCTACGTTCATGTCCTTTTTTATAATAATAGTTTCAATAGTTTATTACTTGGATAATAGTATATGAGATTCCTTTTAAACAGCTTCTTCTTTTCCACAAAATAATAGATTTGTGTATGTTATAAACAAATTCAGTTAATGCCTCGTATTTTTCGAGTCTTTAACAATAGAAATAATGATTTTCAAATTCAATTATCCGACACACTTTCGTCATAATTCCTCCAATTTGATATTCAGTCCCAACTTCAACCCCTCCCACATATTCCTGTCACTTCGTTAGCAGTTCAGGGTGTCATCATCATTATTCTTGGCGCTCGATTCAGATGGGGCTACATTGTCTCGCCCTTGCATCATTTAGCACATCAAACTATCGTTTGTTACAGTCAGGATTTCTTTGTACATCGTAGGTCTTTCCCTGGCGATGCTAACTCATTTTTGCTTTTTGATAATTTATTTTGCGACTTGTTTGACAAGCGTTATCTACCGCTATGCGAGAAATATTTCTTTTCGCGTTGTTTTGATAAGCACACGTCATGTACTTAATTTAAACTACATTTTGGCATATCAAACAAACTGAAATTTGGTATCTGGGGTTGTTCTTCAGATCATACAAAACAATCAAAATTTGTTGAATTCAGTCGAGATTTTAGCATCTCCAAACTTTGGGCAAGAGATGCATGACCGAAATTTTTTAAACCGATAGCAAAAAGTCAATTAAATTGATAAGCATTTCTGAAGTTCAGTTTCCTACAGCTTTTTCGTGGATTTAAGCAGCCCTAAAACACCTTCTAAAGAAATTGAATATCTGTACCTACATTGATTAAGTTGATATTATAGGAAGGTGCGTTTTGGAAGTATAAACTTTTTTTAATCTAATATCTCACGTAATTGACAAAGTGTTATTGGACGAACATAAACTTAATTATCAAAATAATATTCATCAAAATAAATTAATCCTTTGCAGGCTCTTGCACAGTTTTATTATAAAACGTCGTTTAACTAAACAAGGTTTATGAGGGGTTTAAGACGGCTTAAACGCCGTTTATATTTTGTTGCAAGCGAAAATACCAAATTGAACTCTGTTTATCATTAAACTTAGTTTAATAATATACGGTGCAAGAGCCTATTGAAGATGTTAAACCAGATTCAAACAAGCAAGGAGAAAATGTTCTGAAATGAAAAAGATAAACCAGAGAGTTGTCTGTAATTGATAGACAAATTGACTTCATTTTGTGTGATTGCTTTGATAGCAATTATAATTATTTTAATTTATTAATCAACATTATAGAATTTGAAACTGAAATATTATAATTTGCAACTAATGTTATTGACTTCATCGTTGTTTTGAAATCTGATTGGATGATTTCAACTCTGTGTTTTCTTTTTGACTTCATAGACTAATTATGTCAACTAGTTTTAATACTTGTAAATAGTTATTTATGTTCCAAGTACATACAAGATTTCATTTTTCACGAAAAAATTATTTTATTATAATGATATATCGATTCATTGCTCCTATATTTTCCATTTTATTTGGTTTTCCAATTTTGGATTTTGGATTGACTCGACGCAAAATTTCTAATTTAAGAATAATACTCTAATAAAACCTTGTTTGAATTATATACAATTATGCGTTAATACTGTATATTGAATATTTACTATATAGAATTTTGAAAATAGTCACTGAAATTGTAGATAGTTCTGAATTTGAGATGTGTATATTTTTCTATAACATAAGTTTTAGACATATTTCAATAAAGATGAACTTGCATCTATCATTGCATAGAGGCGAGATGAGGAGGTTCACTGGATAAATACTATCCCTGCATTCGTCTTTGTAAGCAGTAACTCACCTACGGCATAAAGAAACCTCTGAGAAAAACTCAAAGCAGATCAGTCTATTTCGGGGTTCGAACCTAAGACCACTCGAATTTATTTACTGTTCGAAACGGAAGATATTAATATCTATTTTTAATTGGCAATCAACTTATGTAAAATCATCAGTTTATGAGTGAAAACGGAAAAAGTACTTGTAATTAAGTTGAATATAACCTCTTTCAGTATAGATAAAAAAACTAAATATAATAGTTATTAACGTAACAAGGCCGATATGTAGCAAATAACGGATGAGGTTGGATATTGTAATCCGAGGCGCAGCCGAGGATTATAACTAACCGAATCCGTTATTTGCGTATCGGCCGTGTGTCGTTAAAGACTTTTCGTAATCCCGTTGGAAGATTACATTTTGATTCCGAAGAAAAAACAAACCCCATACCTCGTAATTCTGAAAAAAAATCCCAACGTCGTGCACTCTGTTGTCATGGAACTGTTTGGCAATTTTATAAACAACGTCAGTTTTTTGTGTTCGCAAGTTCGCTGTAACGACAACTATGGATGAAATTGAGGAATAAAATGAAATTCCTTTTGAAATATTGGAAGAATCATGTGCAGCGAGTGTTGATTTACTGCCGGCAATAACTCAACAGCGGTATAAAAAAGAATATGAAAATTTTGAAAATTGGCGTAATAGCAAGAATGTAAAGGTGGTTAATGAGGATGTTTTATTAGCCTATGCGAAAGGAAAATCGAAGGTTTATTCTCCCAACTCGCTGTGGACGAAGATTTAAATGTTGAAACTTGCTTTGAGAGTTTATAACAACATTGACATTTCAAGGTAAGTTATTTTGAATCTTGCACCATATTAGAGTATTACCAACAGAAATTTATTTTCAGATTGCAGCATTCTTAAAATTAGAAAACCCTAAGCTCTACACAGGGCACTCGTTTCGCAGATCCTCGGCTACCATGCTTGTAGAAAATGGTGGCGATCTACTATCGGTAAAAGAACTTGGAGGTTGGGACTCCTCTGCGGTGGCGGAGTCGTATATTGAAAATTCAGTTTCGAAGAGAATGAAGATAACGAGACAACTTTTTCATAATAATGAGGCTTCACCGACAACAAGTTCAAAAACTGTTGCTATAGATGGTAAATCTCTAATCAATAAGATAGACATTTCAAATAATAGCAATTGTCAAATTACTTTTCAAATAAATAAATAGTTAGTTTTATTATAATTGTTATTGTAACCAGAATGATGTTTTGAAATAAATATTTGAATACGTGATTTCTTAACGGCTGCCGGCCGTTATAAAATTATAACGGCCGGCGGCCGTTAACACTGACTTTTCAATTGTCATCTTGTAACCATCCCCCTTTTTAACAGATATATATGTCCTGGCTAGCAGGGAGATTGGTTAACATTTAAAGGTTCTGGTTTGTTTTCAATAATAATAACTATTAAGTAAAATGATGTTATTTAATGCTTTCTTACTACATCAAATGAGACTTATCTTTATGTTTTTTCTTATTTAATGTTCTGTCGCCTTTCTAGATATTTTCCTAGGTGGATTGTATTCTTCTTGTGTGGCTTCTGCCCTATCGTTGTTCCCAGTTCTTGGTAGCTCCAGGTAAGGTTTTTAAACTCCAGACAAGGTAAATTCTTAGCTCCAGACAAAGTGAATTCCCTAAGCTCCAGATAACGTGTCTTTTAGCTCTAACCAAGGTAAAACTCCAAACCAAGTGGATTTTAATTCCAGACCAAGTGGCTAAAATAATTCGGGGCAAATCAACATACAATCTCACTCTAAATAGGCTCCAAGAATATCTGTAGGGTATCGATGGCCAATTCAAATTAACATTTAGATTTGTCTCAAGCAAAAATGCTAAGAAAGACAGCATATGTTTCAACATTAAACTGAACATAAGGTATGACCACGTGAAATTTGCCATCGCTAAACTACAAAAATCTTGTGTTAAATTGAGAGAATTAAACAAGCAGATGAATTAGAAATATTTCAAATGAAGAAATGTGATATGATTATTTCAATATAGAAAGATAAATAATTTAATATAGGTAAATGAAAAAAAAATGAAATGAAATGGCGGAAAGATGAAATACGGAATCCATTCAGATTTTCAAGATAATGCATCAATACGAAATAGATATAATTCTTCTCATAACTTACCGTCAGACGCCACAGATACTTAATAAATTTTAATTATTTTTAATGCAATATTCTTCTAATAGATATTGATTATAATCTTAACAATTAATGCACTTGTCTCTTTGACAATCATTTGTTCAAAGAGAACGATTCTACCTGTTAATTCGACGCTGTCTTGATTTATCGTAACACGCAGGTCACTCCTTCAGGCGTTTTACAGCGAGGGATCACGGTATCCGAATGCATAGTTCGGTAGTAGAATGCAGTGGCTATAGTTACGTGGAAAATTTACACGTTACACACCCCCTTCGCTCAGTTACTGATGACTTGAGTGGTGATATGTCTATTTATATATAATAGAACTACGGTCGAGTTTCATGAATCTATGGAAAATACGAACAAATTTCATAATTTTTCAATAAATCTTGCAAATTATCCTGTAAGAAAATCTTTCACTGTTAAAGGAAAATCCCGGATCTAATACCTACCTAAGTTAACGACGTTAACAGAAAATAGAGTAAGCATGGTGATCATTATTCACTACCTGCTTGGGAGGTAGACATGAAGAATGATGAAAAGACATCCCCGATCCCTAACACAAGTAATATTCGGGATTTGCGGTTGGCCACGTCCCGAATGATAGATGTCCAAGAATTCCAGTCTCGCGGATTCCCGCTTCTCGACACTGGACATGGCACATCATCTCCGCGGGGCCGTCCTAATGGATTTCTGATTGCCAAACAGCAGGGGAAGCGAATTGTCGTCGGCCTTTCTGGAAAAGCGGCGCCCGGCGCACGTACGCGACGACACACCAGATACTTATCGAGAATATCTAAACAGTTTCCCCGGCGGCTATTCATCATCGCTGGAAGGGACGTCGACGATTTTTCCGGGATTTTATTGCCCTGGACTGTCTAATGACCGACGAGCGGAATGCCGATGAGTGAATCGTTTCTGAGTGATACAACCTTTTATCTTCAGTACCTATAGGAAGTGTCATCGATGACATAATTCGAGGTGATTTCACAAATCACGAGCGAAAAGTTTAGGTTGAAAATATAACATATTGTGATATAAGAACCAAAAGAATCCATATTTGGTTCACTTTGGGTTATTAAAGACTTGCAGAAAAAGAAGAAGAGTAGAAAAAGAAAAAATAGATGAAGCAGTAAGACAAAAATAGAAGCAACTGGTAAAAACAACGAATTAAAAATTTGTCAAGGGACACCCGGATGAAACGAAGTACTTTTCGATTAATTAGTGAAGGAATTGTAATAAAATTTTATTTTTTTCAAGTCATAATAATATTTTTTTTGATTATTAACAAATATAATGTAATATAAACTCAAACAGTAGGCTCAATTTTAGTAATAATTGGCTTGTTGTAACTGAAGTAGGAAACATATGTTTGGGATTCTATTTTATTTAAATGTCTTGAAAAAACTATATATATTACCCGTTACATCCATGGTAGGCGCAGAACCCACCATCGACAGTTGATAAGGCAGACATTTGAAAGATGCATCGCCAATCAATCAATCATTCAATCAATCAAAATACGTTCATTTAAGATTTCTGGGGGGATGCAGGTACATTTTTGTTATCTAGCTGAATAATTTATTTTGTGAAGTTATAAGGTTTTGCAACCTTCTTAAACCCTGGCTTCACTTAATTAATTCTCTAACATTTACAATATTAATAAAAAACTTAATTTTCCTATCTTTGGGGGGAATGCAGCTGCGGCCGACTTTTTTGCTAATTGCGTACCAAAAAAGTCGGCTGCCGCATTCCCCCCAAAGATGCGTCGCCGGTACGAGACCGTGCGATCAGTTTAAAGTTATTCGGAGTCACCAAATGGGACGATGGCGAGCAGACCCGCCACCAATGAAGTGACATTTGTTCAAAACGAAAATTAAGCATACTTTTGTCTAAAACTAAGTTCATAAAGTAATTATTTGTATTATTCTTCAATGCGCAATTGGAACATAGTTTCTATTAATTTAACTTCTCAACAATATTCGTGCAGAACGAACAGCTGAATATTGAACTACAATTAGAGGTCCCTTAAATCTCCGCCCTGTCATATTACCGCAGGAGTAGGTACTGCACTAATATAAAAGATCTCCCAACTATTATTCTTTGACTCTACCATTATAGATAACTGGCTTGCTTTCTATGAGATAGAGACAGAGAAACACGCGCACGGCGTGCGCGCGCAAAAAGTGTCGTTACTTTTGGTCTTAATTTCATCCGTCTAGCCCCCTTTCGCAACGCGCGATATGGAACTTCGTTCCAAAAAAGAAAAGGATGAAAAATAAGAGAAGGAAATACAACAACAGTAATCATTGAGAAAGAAGAACAGCAAGAGAAAAAACGACAAAAGAAAATATTCTAAGATATAAGCATGAATTACAGATAGTTTTGACAGATCTAGACGAACATAGACAAGAAGACATGTAAGAATTGAGATATGAAATAGTTCATGTTAAAGAAGAACTCTAAGGGTACGAACATAACAAATAAGTCGCGGTGGAGGTGTAGGTGGCGCTCGCGGTCGATGTCGACATCTATGTAAAACAAACATATTGAATTTAATGGGGGCGAACAGAGCAAGTAAGGCGCGCTGGAGGTTTAGCGCGATGCCATCCAGGAGGTTTACATCGATGCTTTTGAAAATCAAATCAGTTTGTTTTACATGGATGCTTACCGCGCGGTCAACAAGGATGCTTCGCTGTGATTGGTGCGTTCGAGGCAGTGTTGTTATCCTTTCAATTTCAGCATTCTATTTCATTCAAAGGCTACAAGTGGGAAAAAGACAGACTTGTCAGACTGATATCCGATTTCGGAACACAGTTCTGAATATAGAGATAGATTTCTGGGTCGTTAGATTTTTTTTGTCGCTAGGCACATAATTCAAGCCGCTGAAGAAAACGAAATGTCGCTAGATTTAGCGACAAAGTCGCTAAATTGGCAACACTGGCTCGACTGAGCATCGCTGGTAACCTCCTTAATATGTGTATAAAACAATTACACTAACTGAAAACGTTCACCTGCTGTCAAAAAACAAGCATCAAAGGCAAGTTCAGCTCCTATATAGTTTGAATCAGTAGATGATGTTGACTAATGACAGGCCAAGTGAAAGAAGTGGTGATTTGGTATTATCTCCCTGTGTGAGAAGTGCAGCAGAACTATTACAAAAATAAATTGTATATACTACCTATATCTCTACAATATTTCATAGATGTTTGGAATTTCTTTCATCATATCAAATTGATATTTTTGAATGAAAATATATTTCATAACATAACGTTATCCTTTTTTCGATATTTCATATTTATCTGGGACAATCAATTAGAATCATCTAATAAAAATCTCATGAAATATAAAATTCCAATATGAAACAGTTTCATGAGATCATAACGAATTTTTGTTCATCCAAAAAATTTTGTTTGTTCAGAATATACCTGATAAAATATTTTTTCCAGAAGAAATAGAGCTCCATTCCATTCTCTCTAAGAAAAAAGTGATGAATCTCGGGTATCCTTCTCTGACGTTTACACCAAACATATAAGACCACATGTCAAAACTAACAACTTCTAAGACAAATGTCTCATATTGATAAAGTAATGTGAAACCTATAGCACGAGGCCTCTGGGGCGGACAGTTAGCTATCAGAAACCTAGAAGACATTAGTTCTTGTTTACAGGGTGGTATTTGTTAATTTTCGTGTAATAATGTTATGATCAGTGTTATACGATTTTTTGATTAAACTTGATATATTTGAAATTATTTTTTATATAAAAGATATATCCTAAACAATGGAAACATTCTATAATTTTACTTTTATTGCCCATCTATATAAGCTTCCAATTTGTTCGATATAGCAAGATAGTTCCTAAAAATATTATTATTTATATTGTAGTGGCAAACCCTTCATACTTTAAAATTTCAAATGGCACTTTAGGGTGATACATCTTATAAAAGATCTTTTGACAATGAATCTAAATAAATTTAAAAAATTGAAATATACTCGTTTTCAGGAAAGAATAAATATGATTTCTTTCAAATTGACGTTTGTTGGAAGATCACATTGATCTAATAATCACAAAAATTCTGAAGAAAGATGATCAGCTGGATGAAAATCTTGCAACTTTTCGACACCACTACAGAATTTTTTTTTGGCAATAGGTAGCTTCTTTAATGGTCAGTTCGATCTCTCGATATAAGTCCAAACGACTTTTCCTATTGGGGAGATCTGAGATCAGTACCTAGTTCTCGCGACTCCAAAGGCTTCGGCAAATATAGGTAAAGTGAACTGGATGCGCAGTCAGAGCATTCATTGTGATCAATTTTAATAAATAATTGTGAATATAGAAATACAAAAACAGAAATTTAATAATTTTTTTCCTGAAAATGAATCGGTAGCTTCAAGTTTTGCACAAATTTGGGGTTAGTGTTAATAAGCTTTCATACGATGTATCAAAAGCACGGTACATACTGACATTTAAAATTCCTAGATCTATAAAAGGGTGGCAACAGAAAAAACACCAATGGAATGCCCAAATTAGAAACTTACCTATTTTTCGAATTTTTCCAAAACTGAATATTTGTCACGGACATCCGAATCCATAATAGCTATTTATGATATTTGTGTCAAAATTGATACTTTATTTTGTGAGTGGAGAACAAAATAATGTCACTTTGAACACAAATATCATACACTATTTTTTGTACACCTTTCCTATTTAGGAAAAATATAAAATTCGAGATCGCATTCTTTTGACATCTCTTGACAACTAATTTTTTAACAACCATCGCGTATATTGTAGGTTGTAACCATCGTAAATAGTAAGCGACAAAAACAGTTATAAACAGTTCAAAAAATGTCAGTCGGTAAAAATACTTATCCAAATGAAAGTGATAATTTGTAACCAATGGACATTGAAGAGGCTGCACAAAGAGCAACACTAAAAATGATGACAAGAAAGTCGCAATACGAAATTCCATATACGAATTTGCTCACCGGGTGTAAATTAAAGAACATAGAAGGAAACTTCAGTGAAACTATCTTGAAAAATGTTCGTTTATAAGAACTATTCTTTTAACACTACGTGTTAAAAAGATTTTCAACACTAGTGTTAAAAATATTTTTAACACTATACCTTATAAACATACACTTTTAAAACTCACACAAGGCATTAAAAACGTCACTTTTAATGGCTGGTGTACCAAAAAACCGTTTTATTCAAGTAACATACGAGTTGAATTTTTATTTATAGCTTCACAGTTCTCCTGTGTATTTTATATCTATATAATATCTATCAAATGTTCAATGAACATTTCTGACTAATTCTGTTTCTTAAAAACTATAAACTAATAGTTCACCGAAGTTTTTTGCTCAATTAACATTCGTATTTCCAATCGTCAAATATTACTATACTTTCATTATGTTTTAAATAAAATGAATATTTTTTTTTCCCAATATCTTTTCAGGTATGGTTCATATTTTTGGTGAGCCGTCTCTGTCTAATAGGGTGAGAATTGACCCGAAACGTCGTAGAAGTTGTAACCAGTAATAATACATCTGCGATAGTCTCACAAAGTGCACGAGCTCATATTTCACAGACGGTTGGTATATTTGATATTAATTTTTCCGTCAGATATACCATTAGGAATCACGATACATACCCAGTATCTTATGTCATAAATATAACGCATTATTTGTACCAGGAAGATTTTCACTAATGGAACAAATGTATCATCACAGAAACATTAATGCATTTAATAATTTTCAATATTATCGGTGATTATAGTTCAGGAGATTCGTCGATTAGAAAATTTAAAATAAATAAGGAAATTAATGAATTTCACAAATTATTATTCATTTTCAATCAGTAATATATATCTCTGACCGTTATCAAATATAGAATGGGTAAAGGTACAGATTCATTACTTATCGAATAACCCATATATTCTTTACTATATAGTTTAATATTTTCCATTCAAAAATTTTGATTTGTATTTATTCTCACTTGATTTTATGTGTAAGTATTTTCCTTCATTTGGAAATTGAAACTGAATAGCATTCCGCCAACTGACAATTCATAACACGTCTTCAAAAATCATAATGAGATCAAATATGATAAAATATTCAAAATAATTTTGAATTAATTAAATATCTGAAGTTGATAATTTTGAATAAAATTTTGATTACTTACGTCATAAATTACTAGGTAGTTTTGATTCACTTATTATAATTTTTCGTATTATAAACATTTCTGCATAAATGAAAAAATTTAAAAATGAATCATTGAAAGGTTGTGGCATTCTACTGCTTCATAAAACTTTGTCCAATTATTCTTAGTTAATGATTCAAAACCAATCACCGATTAAAGAATTATGAAGATTTTTTAGTACCTAGTTCTGTTTATAATAAACACCAAATTCAATTTTGCAGAATAATTACCACCAGTGTTCGCCCTTTAGTAGAAATTCAACCGCTTTCCATTTAATTTTCAAAACTCAATGTTATGTGCTTGAAATTGGCAGTAGGTATAAACATAAAAAAATGATTAAATAAAGTGATGAAGGCGCCGGAGTGACTCATATTTCCGAAATTTAATGAAATGTACTTGTAACACATATTAAATATAGATTTTAGGTTTCTGCACTCCTTCTCTATATACTTTCATTAAACCAAATCTGACACTTATCAGAGCGTGCAATATGCGTGAAAATGTTCCCTTCATGTATATATACACTCACGGACAAAATTTGGGCATATTTTATTTTAGGTCTTAATTTTTTTCCCTTTAATATTTTTGTGACTTCGGTTGCTAAATCTGTTACATTGGAGTTTTCTACGTATATTGCAATTTATTGCAGATGAAATAATGGTAAGACATAGCTTTTATAACTGAATTAGCGATAACTTGAAATTATAACTGAATAAGCGGAAAGCTATAATCGTAGCTTATTGTGCCTTGATGACTAAAATAATGGTTTTTCTTTATTTGAATATTTCAGAATAACATTTTCAGTTCATTATTTCTTCAGTCTGTAGTTTCAGTTAGTGAAATGCCTCGTTTAAATGAGTTAGTTGCGGTTTAAATTGTTTGTTTAATCAACGAGGGTTACATACAAGAAGACATTGCACAGAGATTGAATGTCCATCAATCGACTGTTTCTCGCGTACTAAAACGTTACAATGAGACTGGAGAGGATACAAAAGGCAGCCTGGTCAAGGACGTAAAAGAATTACAACGCCAAGAGATGAGTAATATTTAAGAATTCAATCTTTGCAAAATCGTACACTTAGTGCTCCGCATCTAAAAAATTAATTACTAAATGCAAGGCAAGTCAATGTTTCCACCAAAACAATAATAAAGAGACTTAAGGAGGTCGATTTAAAGCCAAGACGTCCTGCTAGAGTTCCTCGGCTTCTTCCACTCCATAAAATTGGCCGGTTACAATTTGCAAGAGCACATGCTGACTGGAATGAACATCAGTTGGGAAAAGTTCTTTTTACAGACGAAACAAGAGAACAATTATGGAAGCCTGATGGACATAGTCTAGTATACAGAAGGACAACGTTTCGCAGAATGTAATCTTGTACATAATCTAAGCTTTGGTGGTGGTTCCGTTATGCTATGGGCTGGCATTAGTTGGTAGAGTCGCACGGAGCTCATTGGAGTGAATTTAAGGATGAATGCTGACTAGTACATATTTAACATTCTTGCAGAACATGTTGTACCATATTCCGGCTTTATTGGATATAATAACTTTGTGCTAATGCACGACAATGCCCGTGCTCATGCCGCAAGAATAGTGAACCAGTATATTGAGGATGCCAGGATTGCAAAGCTAGTGTGGCCACCATATAGTCCTGACGCAAATCCCATAGAACGTGTATGGGATATCCTTAAAAAAAAAATATTCGGACACGAAATCCAGATCCTAACTCAATTGCAGAATTAAGGATTGCTGCACAGGAAGAATGGAATCGAATACCACAAGAAACCATCAAAGATCTTTTGCGCAGTATGCCTAGGAGGATGCAGGCTATGGTTAGAGCTAGAGGAGGAAATAATAAATACTAAATTTTTATCATTTTGTCTTAAACTAGTGTATCGTGTCGATATTGTTGCTCTTTCCTAATTAAACGTTATTATCAAAAACAGACCATTTCACTAATTTTTCTACGAATCTGTTCTAAGGCTTCAATATGTAATTAATTTGATTATTTATAACGTACAAACTCCAATGTAACAGATTTAATAACCGAAATCAGAAAGGTGTTAAAGGAAAAAGAAATGAAGACCTTAAATAAAATATGCAATAATTTTGTCCATGAGTTTATATATATATATATATATATATATGTATATACATATATATATATATATATATATATATATATATATATATATATATATATATACATATATATATATATATATATATATATATATATATATATATATATATACATAGATAGATATATATATATATATATATATATATTTCGTATGGTTAAAAAATTTTACAGAGTAATATATAGATTTATATATTATTATCACTAAGGTGGTGACGATATCTAATCAATACTGACAAAAGTATTCGTTACTCATGTAAATAATTCATGTTTCCTGCCATAATATTTTGATGAATTTATGTAATTTTAAGGCCAAATACTTCAAAATATGTGTTTGTGTTTCATATTAATTTTACTTCTATAAAAATAACAAAAATGTTTTATTGGTGATGTATGTGTTATTCACGATTGCTCAATGAAACGAAAGAAACATAAATCAATGAATAAAAGCAAAACAATTCAGTTTACATATACATATATTTCAATTAATATAAGTTTATAAAGGCATACTACCTTCCATTGATTATATAAGGTATATATGAATTTCCAGAAAACTGTATAACTTGAAACGAAATATGGGACTAAGAAATATATGGAAAATTCAATAATAAAAAAATTATTCAGACTTTAACTAAAGTCTCTAATAGAAACTCATTATTGACAAAAATCATTGACGTATTAGATTTGCTATAATAATGAGTACTTATTATTAAACAATCATTTAAACAAGTAGCTATTAAAATTTTGAAAATGATTACTCTTAAAGATACGTCGATATGAGCTCACCACCTCTGCTCCGATGACAATATATTCATCCAAAGACTTTGCCTTTGATATCCTCCACTCAATAGCTAGTTTATTACTTCTAGGGATTATATCAGACAAATTAATTACACTCTGATCGGATCTCCGTGTCCCGCAGAGTGTGAAACGAAGTGAAGCCTTAATATCGAAATTCTTGGGCATCGATGTAATTAAAATACTCCCCAACACACCTCCCCCCACGTCGCACCTTATCCTTCATTCAAATAATACTTCTCTGTGAGTGCCCCATGGAGACTGGTGTCCCCCTGTTTCTCTTCGATGACTAAATGAAAAATGAGGCGTACTTGAACATTGGTTTGATTATGATAGATACCTAGGTGACCGACCATGCTACCGTCATTTTAGAAATGAAGTTAAATGTAGAATATCAAATGAGATTCTATGATGAGACAATATTCTTCAATTCACTACAGTGAAATGTACAATGAAGTTGTTCACAGTTGACAAAAACGGTTGTGAAGATTTGATACTACATATACTGTATTTCAATGTTTTACACTCGAATATTATATATTTTTTTCGTCGACCTCTAAATAAAAGATTACTTTAACGTACACGAAATTGATCATTAATGACCCATTTTAATGTGCAATTTCTCCAATTTTAATGTATGATTGTCATAGGCAACCAAACACAGAAGTATTCAGCACATAATAGTTGAATTATTCTGTGTCTGTACTGTTATTCCACAGAGAAAAGGAATTCATAATTCAAACCGAAAAATTAAACTCTATACAAAATAAAGTAGAAACTGCGGAAAAAATTTTATGCAATAATCGTTCGAAAGTAATTAACACTTCAAATTCCACCAGTTCCACATATTCCTTATCGGATATTGTAGGTACTGTGAACTATTCAGAATGTTACATGTCTAATACTCCATCTATGATTTTCTCAAATTGTTCCATCGGGAGCATAAATATAAATATATCGAAATGAACACAGAAATTTATATTGTGTCAAATGTATCTGTTATGCAAAATGAAAATTTATTTCAATCGAAAATTTATACTCAATTCATGATGAGGTCGACGGAAAAATCTTGTAATGAACTCGTTTATTAATGTAGCGATTAATGGTCTCGAACTATTAAAATATCTCAACCATTAATCGCTGTCATTAATAAACTAGTTCATTGAATAACTATTAACAGGACAAAGCGCCTGCCCATAATGCTCAAATAAAACGTCAATTTTAAATTTTTTAAATATTTAAAATTTTTTTTGATTTTCCCTGAAGATGGATTGCCCCTCATATACCCATAAGATAACCTCCAGGATCACCAGATTTGTCGTTTTTAGATCATCATTAGTTTCACAAAAAGTAGTATGTGAAAACCTCAACCTTCTATCTCTGAAATCAACCGAGATAGTTCTAAAAAGCATCGAAAATTTGACACACTGTACAAGAAAATATATGTTTTTCAAGATTGCATCTTCACAAAGGTTTGTTACCACTATACACTGAAAATCACAATCAAGTGTATTTATATTAGGATGATTAGATATATAAACAATAAAGACAACAAAAAATGAAAAGGAAAGGCAGCTCTCAGACAGGTTATTCAAAAAATATATTGAGCCATGTGCGAATCCCCAAATTATTGAAGTTTAATAATCTATGCAGTTATGTGTTACTTTTAGGATGGGGTTTTGGGTTTTCCAATAAATGATTACAAATTTTTAAAGTTATGGAATTCCCTATTTTCAAGATAGAACTAGAATAAAGTAAACATTTGAGTTAAGTATAAATAATACTTTAGGAAAAAAGTTTAACTGTTCTCCCCACTTTTTTGAACATAGAATATACCTTCTCTCTTGCATTCGTTATTTTTCATTATTTCAAGATATTGCGGAAGATTGATGAATGATACTCATTAATTCTACAATTTTTTACTGGTATACTTTTTTTTCAACTGACCATCATCAATGATGATCATTTTAAAAACATCTTCATGTCGATTCATTCAGTGAATTTCTTATTCATGTGTAATAAATTAATGAGATTTAGGAACCTTGAACTTAACAAGAGTGAAACAAACCTATGCCAAATTAGTTTTGAATTCGATTGTTAAATAATCTATCATTATCCAATAATAATTACGTCTTGAATCAAAAACTGAACATACCAAATGAAGTTTGGTTTTACGAATATTTAATTAAAATAAAAATTAATTTTAGTAGGGAAGAGGCTTTTTGAATTAAGCATATTTTGCCCCCTCACGAGCCCCCTCAAATCTGAGTGAGAGGTTTGAAATTTAGAGAAGTATTGTTTGGGGTTTCAATTATTTTCTTCAACCGCCTCCATTTTAATTTACAGAACCTTTTGAGTCCCTTCAAATTGACATTTTAGTTCCTGAATATCTTCGAGGTAAAGGGGGTGTTTCGTTCAAAAGTTTTTAAATAGCCAAATACAAAAAAAATCAAATGGATTTAGATTTGGAAATCTTGATGGCTATTTATAGAATCTCTTTCATCAATCCTATTCCTCGAAAATCATTCATTTAGGTATTGTCTTATCACTATTGTATGATGTAGTCTGATGTAGATCAAGTTGTGTTATGAATACGTGATTAAAGAATGGATAAATTCAATTACCAAGTGTTAAAAATTTATTCAAAACGTGACATATCACGGTATCAATTTAAAAAACTCTATCGCACAGAACTGCATTACAAAAGCAGGTTTATATAACATATCCAGTTTAAAAAGTCTAATCATTCATTCATGATTTTTGTTCCAAATTCAAAACAAAAAAATTGCGGCGTCTAATGTGTAAACAATACTTACTCCTTCCCCCGGAGGGGGTCAACCCCTCAACTAATTCGTCTCAAAACCAATTGCATCCAAGATATCATATGAAACTACCTATTTACAAACTTTCAACCATATTGCTACAAAATTGCGCCCTTTATCGAGTAAACAAGATTTATTTCCTCCCTCGGGGGGTCAACCCCCCAAACCAATTCATATCGAAATAAATACTACACAAGATATCATATGAAACTATCTACCTATAAAGTTTCAATCCTATTGTCTCAAAATTGCGCCTTCTATCACCTCCAATCAATTCGCACCAAAACCAATTCCATTCAATATATCATAAGAAACTACCTACTCACAAACCTTCAATCCTATTGCTCCAAATTACGCCCTTTATTAAAAAAGATTTATTTCTTCCCCCAGGGGGTCAACCCCCCTAAAATTCGAACCAAAATCAAACATCATCCAAGATATCTTTCAAATATACCTAAGTACATACAAACTTTCAACCCTATTACTACAAAATTGCGACCTTTATCGAGTAAATAAGATTTATTTCTTCCCCTGGGGGTAAACCCCCCAACCAATTCGATCCAAAATAAATCCCATTCAAGATATCATACGAAACTACCTATTTATAAACTTTCAACCCTATTTTTTCAAAATTGCGCCCTTTATCGTGTAAACAACACTCAAATACATACATACATATGAACATATGTATATATATATATATATATATATATATATATATATATATATATATATATATATATATATATATAAATATATATATATATATAAATATATATATATATATATATATATATATATATATATATATATATATATATATATATATATATATATATATACCGTACTTCTCATGAAATTACAACTAATAAAAAAGAAACAAACTACATCGGAATGGAATTTATACCGGAGATTTCATACAAAATCAGCAATGTCATGAAAAAATATAATATAGTGATAAGCCACAAACCTAATAATGTAACTAGATCTTTATACACTAAACTCAAACCAAAGATTGAGCAACGGGATGAAACACATACAATCTATAAAATAAAATGTAGTGAATGTGAATCCTGTCACATTGGAAACACAAAACAATATTTACATAAAAGAATATATGAACATAAATATTCAATACAAACTAATAAAAAATCTACAGCTCTTGCAAAACATGCAATCGTCAACAGAATGTTTTCAAAGTCAACATTCTGTTGACTTTGAAAACACAAAAATTATAAAAAGGGAAAAGAACCAGCTAAAAAGGAATGTTTTAGAAATTATCGTAATTCAGAAAGAAGAAATGACGACAATTAATTCAATAGTGGACATCGAAAATTTTGGAAGAATTCACCATAATATCATTCATCAAAATCACAGTGGCCATGTAACTTAGAAGAGAAGAAGATAAACTTGCATAGATGTTATTGTATTTGAGGGTTATGTTAATTATTATTTGAAAACGACATAAGTCGAAACGCGTAATTTTAATTTAATTTGTGATATTTGGAAGTAAAATATTATTAAAATTGACTGTATTTGTGGCCTTAACCTAGTAAAACTATACTCCTACTATATAATAAAAGTGGTCAGTAAAATTTGAAGAAAATATATATATATATATATATATATATATATATATATATATATATATATATATATATATATATATATATACAGGGTGTCCCGTAAATAACACGCCAGAGTGACACTGGAGGTAGATTGGCTTCAGGTCAATCAGATAACATCAACATGATCTTAGTAAAAGTTTTCTGGTTTTCGAGATATTGCCACTCTTTTGTTTTTCTCAAAAATCTATACTTTTAGGTCATTTTCTCGCCTGTTTTGAATATAAATAACTTCTAACTCATGGTTTTCTCTTCTTATGCTATCATCATATATGGTTGAGACAATCGACCTATCATTTCATTAAAAACTAGCTCGCTAACCTCAAAAAAAAAACAAGTTGTTTCAATATAATTTAAATCCGTAAACCTTAAGTAAAGTTTGACTATTTACTGTGAAAAAATATTGTACCAGACAGAATCAGCAAATGATCTTAAAAACTAGCCTATTTAATGCTCTTTCGAAAACGGTATAACATTTGTGGTTTTTTTCTTTGAAAAGTCTAAAACTTCCAATTTTTGTCATTGAAGTCGTGCTACTTGCGAAATACACTGCGCCGCAAATTTAACGCATACATTAAATATTTCCTAAGTTTTTACTGAATATCTTCTCAGGCGGTGATCCGATTTGAATAAATTTTTCACCAAATAGTAGCTCCGTTTTTTGAGGAAATGTAATAGTTATAAGATGATACAAAAAATGAATAAACATATTGTACAGGGTGTTTGAATAGCGATATGTTTTCTTCGTCCAAGATTACATCTTTCTGCGGGCAATATCGGGTAGCTCAGGCAGAAAAAAAAATAGACGGTATTATAATCGCATGTCTTCTGCGTAATTTATTTTTTCAATCGTGTCTTAATCTCGAGCCACTCGAAAAATATTTATGTTTTTTAACCGCTCACACTTTTCAAACAAAAGTTTTTTAAACTTTTTTGTTAATTTGCGAAGAAGGCTGTGTATACAAAATTTCTTTACAAGTAGAAACTGTGATTATTTGGTTTTGTATGTCTCTCCATACTACAAGCCCCTTTCGAATCTTTTCAAAATTACCGAACTACCTGGCTACTAGTTTAGAATGGGTTTTTTCTACTTTACTAATTTGTAACCATCCTTTTATTTACCCTTTCTACACAATTTGTCATTTATTTGTTTCTTGTATTAGATATAACCAAGAAACCTATTTATTAGTTAGCATCAAGCATCTGAAGAAGATGAAGTTTCACGGAAACGAGGGTCATGCGTTATTTTACTTTGTGTATATAAATAAATATGTATTTTGTTTTTATAAAACATAGTTTTAATATCTTTATTAATTTACATTATGTATCGGCCCAATCAATTCAAAATAAATAAACAAATTTGTCTACTTTTAATGAAATTTCGTTTGCACAGTCTCCTTCACAAGTTAACAAAACAGTTTTAAAAAATTTCGTTGGAAAAGTGTGAGCGGTTATAAAAACATAAATATCTTTCGAGTGGTTCAAGATAAACAGACGATTGAAAAAACAAATTACTCAGTAGACATCGATTATAACACCGTTTATTTTTTTTCTGCCTGAGCTATCCGATATTGCCCGCAGAAGGATGCAAACTTGGACGTAGAAAACATGTCGCTATTCAAACACCCTGTACAATAAGTTTATTCATTTTTTTTATTATCTTATAACCTATTACATTTCCTCAAAAAACGAAGCTACTATTTGGGGAAGAATTTATTCAAATCGGATCACCGCCTGAGAAAATATTCAGTCAAAACTTAGGAAATATTTAATGTATGCGTTAAATTTGCGGCGCAGTGTATTTCGCAAGTAGCACGACTTCAATGACAAAAATTGGAATTTTTAGACTTTTGAAAGAAAGAAACTACAAATGTTATACCGTTTTCGAAAGAGCATTAAATAGGCCAGTTTTTAAGATCATTTGCTGATTCTGTCTGGTACAATATTTTTTCACAGTAAATAGTCAAACTTTACTTAAGGTTTACGGATTTAAATTATATTGAAACAACTTGTTTTTTTTTTGAGGTTAGCGAGCTAGTTTTTAATGAAATGATAGGTCGATTGTCTCAACCATATATTGATGATAGCACAAGAAGAAAAAACCATGAGTTAGAAGTTATTTATATTCAAAACAGGCGAGAAAATGACCAAAAAGTATAGATTTTTGAGAAAAACAAAAGAGTGGCAATATCTCGAGAACCAGAAAACTTTTGCTAAGGTCATGTTGATGTTATCTGATTGACCGGAAGCCAATCTACCTCCAGTGTCACTCTGGCGTGTTATTTATGGGACACCCTGTATATATATATATATATATATATATATATATATATATATATATATATATATATATATATATATATATTCATTCGAATTGTTGTTGCCTGTGAACTATTCTTAACCTCTTGATAATTATTAGCAATAACAGGCTTGTTGAATCTCAAAAAATTTTTCAAAAGTTTTGATAAAGCCACGAGTGGCGAAACGTCAACTTTTTAATAAAATCGAGTTTTTTGAGATTCATCAAGCCTTTATTGCTAATAATTATCAAGAGATTATATATATATATATATATATATATATATATATATATATATATATATATATTATATATATATATATATTATATATATATATAGAGATAGAGAGAGAGAGAGAGAGAGAGAGAGAGAGAGAGATATGAAATTGAGTTTTTGGTGCCAAGCATCATAAAAAGTCATGAAACGAAAAACTATCTTGGTCCTAGGTCTAACTTTGCTAATCGCACCAATTTTAATAAGCAGATTTTCAAAGTGAAAACCTGCTAAAAATTATTTATTTATAACAGCGTTCGATGTTTTGAATCTGTCATCTTTAATCAATCACCGATTTTCGTAGTAGAGCACCCCTCGCTCTTTTCTCATGCACTATCGAACCTTTTCTCAGCATCCGCAATGCAGTTTTAATTCGGCTTAGTTTTTTGCAGTGTGTGAAATCGAAACTCGTCCTCTCGTCCAGGCCTAATAATCCGTGCACTTGGGACACTAGCTGGATTCCCACAGGGGTGCGCGCGGGGCGGTGACCTCACCTGAGGGGCGGTTTCCGGTGACCAGGTTCACACGGGCGAACAGTCGGAGAGTTGTGTACGAAACCGGATAAATAATTCCATACCATACTTGTTCTTCAGGTACGAATTAATTCCACCACGGTCGAGGGTTTGTTGACGAATGAAAGGGTTTGAATTCTGGAAGTTTCTAGAAGAACTATGACTAATTTAGATGAGTACTGAATCTGTAATTTAAATGATTCACTGGTATGAATATGTGAAATACTTAAAATCGAAGAATCAACATGTAATTTCAAGGTTATATCCATGTTAATTTCAACAGATAAACTGAAACCTCAATTCATTCTGATCAAGATATATTTAACTACACCACAATCAAATTGTATAAATTTATGATTTCTTTGAATGAATACTGTTATCATTCACTAAGTAAAGTTTCATTATTTGCTCTTGAACAAAACATAACCTCAAATCGGAAAGAATAATAGTCTTATTGACTATTAATGGATGAGGTTTTCGTCTTATTGATTTAAAAGCTTTTTAACAGATTCATTCTTCTCACGTTATTACAAGTAAGGATTTTTTACAATTATTTATGAAAGTTTTATGATTTATAAAGTATATGTGCTAAAAAATTAGCTAGTAGTTGTCAAATATTGCCTGTTTTATGAAGAGGGATGAAAAATTGTTCCAAGTTTGTCCAACTTAGCCTGCTGGTTTCTTTTCTGCATTAAATATTATTTTTTTTGGGAAATAGAAGTTTCCGTTTTGAATTTTGATAAAATCACGTTTTTGACCTCTCATTCTAGGAAAACTGAAATTTGTTTAAAATGTATCAACATTACAGTACACTTATTTTCATAGATGATTTTAATTTGTAAATCTTGTTATTAGGTTGAAATTATTCTCTTAAACCTTTAATAATAAAATAAACTATAATAACTGCCAACTACTGAACTTGAATATTTCAATGATTAGAAATACTTGTATAAATGTATGTCATAAATAAACATTTTTTGCGAAAGTTGCAAAATCAAATTCGTGCGAATAATATTGAAAAATTGAATGTTTAATAACTAAATATTCTTTTTCGATATTTATACAAAGTATAATAAGATTTCTTCTGACAGTTGTGAAGGAGAAACGTAAGACTTTAAAAAGGCAAGATTTTTCCGTTTTATTGATCCATACTGATGCTGTCAGTAAATGAATATAACAGACTTCGATAGCAATTTATTTTCAACTGTTTCTCCTCTAGATTGGTGAAAATCTCAAGTTATTCAAAACTTTTCGTTACCATTCAATAATTATTTTCTGCTGTAGATTTTTCGGCATCTGTCGAAAGAGTGTATTCGACATCTGATTTAGCAACTTCTTAGCTTAAAAATTGCTTGAAGAACGAAAAAGTCACCAAATTGGTTTTTCTTTACAAGCATTACGATTAACTTCTTAACAGATCCAGATTTATGTTTAATTGAAATTACTTTTTTTTCCTTAGACATATTATTCTATAATAATATCAATTGAATTCTGAGTTTCCGTTAATAATTATTATACATGTTGGTTTGGTATCATAAGAACTGTTCTTGCTAGCTTAAGTTTTCTCATGTTTAATTTCTTTAGATTATTGCTTGGTGCCCTCCTAATGAACTCATTTTTTCTCATTTTTCATGTTCTTTACTAAATTTTCGAATGAACTGTTTTTTAATTTAATTTTCTGAAAATTTTGCTTTTGCTACTCATTTCGACATCAACTTATTTAAATCTGATAAATTAGTTCATTTAAATCGTTAATTAAAAGGATTCAAACCATTTAACTAAAATATTCTCAACCTTGGTCTAAATGATCATGTAAAACATCTCAATCACAAAAGTCTTATTATTTCACGATTTAAAAAGATATAGATTAAGGATATATACCATATTTCATCTCATTATAATCACATCCAACTTACATTTATTGTATAAAATAATTTCTTAAGATGAAAGGTACTTGAACAGATTCAACCTTGGTGGAATTTGGTTTCAAAGTAGAAAGCGCCCTAAAATTCATTCCTACTAACTACTGATTATGCCTCGACAAGAGCCAGAGGGATTTCAAGCAAGCAGCATTCAGGTAAAAAACATTGAAACCTATCGAAAGACGAGTTTCTCTCATGTCAAACTAACATTGACATGAGCATGTACTCGAGATGGAATATGCTGATGCTTGGTGCTCCCATAACATTTACCCAGCTACCTGTTTTTCGAGAGGGCGAAACTATTTGTTAGATATCGTGGGAGACATTCCTAAAACGTGAAATGGACGGATTCTGTACCACCCCTAGAAACCATATTCTATTCATTAAATAACACAAAATATGGGGTAAATACGGAAAGTCTTTGAAATGGCAGAAAGTGTCGAATTTGAGATTGATAACCCCTGACAATTTAGCAGTTTATTAAGTGTATTAAATCTTAAATACATGTGAACTTCAAATAGAATGCCGTGTAGTATTTACTTTCGAAGGGGTTGTTGAAAGTATTTAAAGGATTATTTATTAACAACTTGTTTGTTTAATGGAAAAATATTGACTATTGTTACACGGAGCGTATTATTAACAAGTTTATAATATATCTAGTTGACTCATAAATTAACATAAGCCTTAATCCTACAACAGAGACTTCTATAAATGCTGAGATATGTAAGAATACTTTAAATTTTCCTTATGAACAGCAATCGATTTATATGTATTTATAAATATAAGGACAAGGCGAATAGTTTTAATGATTCGAAGCCAAAAATATCTATTACTACTAAAATTTACTAGAAATCCTCACTCGCAAAATTCATGAAGTATTGGAACATATTATTTAAATGTTTCAAATTAATATAAATGCATTTCTGAAGGTTATTTGAAATTTTTATAAATTCCTCATTCCTGTTTTTACGATCAAAAATTGTTCAATTCAATGATTATTGAAGGTAATTTTAAAATTGCTTTCTCATTTAGTTCAGATTCAAAATTTTGGTAGGAACTTACTAATTCATTTATTGTACACAAAAATTAATAGTCACTTCATCATTAAACCAAATATATTATTCAACTTGATTATTCTTTCTTCTTCCTTTTTTTCCGTTATGAAAATTTTCCAAATCGACAAGTGAAGATTTAAAACTTTTCAGACATCTTCAGTGTCTATTTTGAACTTTCCAAATTCGAAATGCATACAAAAAATACATTTCTAATTCGGAACGTTTGGTGGTTTCTATTTATGCAGTGAATGGTTATGCTAGTGCCTTTTCAGCGATCAATATAGAATTTCAATTATTCTCTGTATCTGGTACCGAAGGAAGGCCATGTTTGAGCTACCTATAAAATATATCTACTATATAGGCTCAAATGAGCCTGAAAAGCTACCAGACTACGCGTCTACACAATTCATTTCTACAGACACTACACAGCTGATTTTCAGAAATCTTACAAATAAAAACACTCTTCATGAACAAACACTTAGATATGCTTAGTTTGGAGATATTCGGTCAAACTGTGTTGATGGAGTTAACCGATCTCATATATATAAAAAAAAAAAAAAAAAAATATATATATATATATATATATATATATATATATATATATATATATCTCCTAGCGTTTGATTAGTTTCAAATAAATGTCCTAGTTCACTTCATTTTATTGCCACGAACGTGTATCGTTAACACGAAGAATTCTGCTTTCTATATATATATATATATATAATTATATATATATATATATATATATATATATATGTATATATATATATATATATATATATATATATATATATAAATATATATATATATATATATATATATATATATATATATATCTAAATATATATATATATATATATATATATAATTTTCATGTAACAGTTTTCTTTATTTTAGTCATCCTGTAGGTATATCGTTTTTAATTGGCAGGAATAGTTTTTAATATGTTGAAATATTTGGGGTCCTCAATAAATTGAATCAGTACATTATGGAAAAAGTTCTTAAGTTAGGGTTCAACTACACAGAATTCTCCTATAAATTTAAAAGCGAAATAATATGACTTTGAGAAGAAAAATCTCATAATATCGATGAAGCTATAACTTATTTCTTGCTAGCATAATATTTGTGAAGTACCAAATATCTAATTTTTGTTTCCGTTTCAGTTTCAATTCTAACAACCATGTGGAAGCTGACCAGGTAAGACTTTCTTACTATGCGTATTTCATATCATCTCAGTATATTGTATACAATAATGGGAACTAGTTTCCTACGATTTATGAGTTGTGGGATTCATGAATGGTTCTGAGAACGCCACTGAGTTTTACGGCATTACACAAAACTACAGATTCCCAGAAGGCCCCCAGCTTTATCGATTTTAACGAGGGAGTTTAACGCCAAATACCTGACAGCCAAATTGGAAACTAAACCTTGTGAAATACAGGTAACATTAAGAAAAAAGAAGGTTATTCCCTTTCATACAGTTTTCGAAATCCGCATCTAACAGACAACCTGGTCCCATTTAAAGCCACGTGTGACATCGGAAAACGAAAGAAGTGCTTTAGAATTACAATAGATTTCAAATCAGGGGTTTTCAAACATTTTTGTCATGAAACTTCAAGGAATATATCTACCTACTACGCAAATATCCCAAGTGTTTCTATGAACATTTTTCTTCATATACTACCTTAACTCATAGCTTGAAAAAATAATTTTTACACTTCATCAATAGGTATTTTAGTTAATTTTTTGTTAATATTTTGTTCTGAATTAATAGATTTTGTCACTGTATTGAAAGTTAACAGGAAGGTTCAGCATCGGTTTCAAATCTATTTATATATTATATATTATATATATATATATATATATATATATATATATATATATATATATATATACGAGTATATTTGAAAAATCTGCCTACTCTTCAGAGTCAATTAAGTTGACTCTGAAGAGTAGGCAGATTGAGACTTCAGAGTTGACAGGAAGCAATACGGTTAGTGGAGTAGGCAGGTTGAGACCACGCAATCGTATTGTTTCCGATTCCTCCTAAATTCGATTCGTGGAGTAGGCAGATTGAGGCCACGAGTCTGAATTATTTCCCTTCTAATTCTCCTGAAGATGGCTTCGCAAAAGGAGCCGAAACGTCGAGATTTTTTCAAATCTTTTACGCGGTTCATTCCGTGAACCAAGTTTTTCAAATACTTCCGACCGCGGAAATTTTTCTGAACATATATATATATATATATATATATATATATATATATATATATATATATATATATATATATATATATATATATTCCGATACTATAGCTCCTCCTGCTCCCCCATCTGAATAAATTAGCTGAAAGTTGATATCTGGGCATGTTCTTGAGGCAGAGCAATATTATTTGTTAAAATTCAGTCATAATTTGTGTGAAAAAGCTCTATTACTTACGCGTTTTTTTCTTATGTGGATTCCATATTCATCTCTCTGAAAATCAGTAGCATAATGAAGAAAAAATAAAATCTCATACCTTTAAATTCATTAAAATTTATAATTACGTTTCTTTGATGTTGTAGGTTGTACTGAATTTTTAGATTAACAATGAATAATATATAAGTCACCAAAGAAATCCATTTATCACATTGACCATATCGATATGGAAAACATTTTCTGACAATCATAATGGATCAAGTAAAAATCACAGTTGTTTTCATAAACCATGTAATTTAACAAACTCTCCTAAATTCAAGATTTCCGTTTTTCAATTTGATTAGTTCAATGAGGTCATTTTCCGCAACAGATAGCATCTATTGTTTGGGAACCACTGAATCGCAGAATCAACTTCATACAAAATTCGAGCACAATACATCGGTAGGGGGTAAAGCTCCTAGTTTTACCTTAGCGCAGTTTAGAACAGAGCGAGCCACGAAATGAATGGTTCAACCTAACCTATTTTTTTCTTCGGCACGGCATTGTGGTCTCATGGAACGAGATACTATACACTGTCCCCGGAGTTATATTTCAATGGTGGTGCGACACGCCTCATATTTTATTCATGTCATTCACTGTAATTTTGGTTCGTTTTGGATTTCATTGACGTTTTCTGTTGGACAGTTTATAAAGCTAAAAAAGTTCGCATTGCTTTCATCTTTCCGTGTTTGATGGCGCGTCCTTAACACTCCTATTTCATTCAAGGAATTAATTCCATTGTGTCATTTATCGTCTTAGACTACCGTCGGACGCCCCCAGATTCAGATTCAATTGTGCAATCACTTTAGATACATGACAGATACTTGATGCTGAAAGTTCACAACAATTTTGTTCAAAGAAAACGAAGCCTATTGTTAATAATGATAAAATTAGAGTCAAAACTTTGCTCCACAATTGTTTATTTGAGAAAAATAATTTTTATTGCATTAGGAACAATTGTGAAATAAAATTTTGCAAGCAATATCTTTTCTTGGTTCTATATTAGTCCAATCTTATTTAGTGCAGAATAATAAATTTTTCTGGTTAGAATATACATATATATATATATATATATATATATATATATATATATATATATATATATATATATATATATATATATATATATATATATATATATATATATATATATATATATATATATATATATATATATATATATATTGTATATATATAAGATATATTGGTGGCAATAGAATACAAGAAAATCATCACAATAATATTAGGACATTTCTACCAAAAATCAAAATAAATCCCCTAGTAGTTCATTTAGATATTCTTCAAATTCACACAATTCACATAGTAATTACATCAGAGCCACTCAAGTGCTGAATATACTATAATAATCTTTTGTTAAATGTAACAATTTTTTTGTTTGTTCCTAGGGATAAAGAGCAGTCTAGTGTTCATTGTTACATAGTCATGATTACAATTCAGTTTTGCAAAATTACACTCATTTACTTTTACATATTCTAAACATTTACTAATATATGTATTCGAATCTCTTTCCATATGAATTCTGAGTCTAATTTCCTTCATTTTATTCATGCTATATAGCTATAAAATATAAAACAACCGAAAGAAAGATACTCATTTGTCTTACGTGTCATTATTATTTTCCGAAATTAAGTATATAATGATATGTTTTCAAAATTAATATACCTATATTTCTTTCGATATCGTCTAAATTTGTCATCAAGTGTAAAACTTGACCTCCTCATCAATACAGTCTAAGAAATATAAATTGCCTTTTGAAATCACATACTATTTTCCTAAATTATATATACACTATGGTTTTCTAGGTAAAATTGAAAAAGTACTACACATTCGCGCCTCAGATATAATCTGTTAATAGCATTAAATCTTTACATTTATTTGATAGGACGAATAGACGTGTGCGTTTCGTCAACATCGTTATCATCAGGAATTGAAGTGAGTATTTGGAGATAAAAGTATTCAGAAGAAGTTACATAAGTTTTTGAAACAATTTTATGAGTGTATCAGTAGATAATAGTTATTTACAATACAAGTGAGTTAACAGCATCATTAAGATACGCGTGTGAAAGTTGCACCACACAAGTGTCTTAATGGGGTTAAGTCGCGTGTATTGTACAATATTTTATCTAGTCCTAACCGGGATACTTATTTTTATACGATTCATTTTTATTATAATTAATTTTACCTTAATACCTTTGTTCAAATAAGTACCTGAAACACCATGCATGACAATGTCAATTTGATATTAAATAATATTGATGTCACTTTAAAGTCAAGTTTCAAAAATTGTAATCTGAAATGAGCGATTCGGAAAGTATTCCTTCTGATATTGAAGAAGAGGCATCGATAGCACTTGTATTTAGTAGGTATTGCAAAATAAATGTTTTACAAACTTTTTTTTTTATTTTGGTAGTCATCTAAACAAAGAGTGCGGTAATAAAAATGCGTGAGTTAAGAAGCTCTTAACTCACTCAAAATGGGTGCGGTAAGAGCTTCTCAACTCACTGGAGTAGATACACAATATTAAAGTTCTAATTTGTGCACGAAAATTCTTTATATTTTAATGAATATGATAATATATTTCAGAAATATTTTTAATGCCTTCGTCTCCTATAAGATAATTAGATATATATAAATGACTGAATGTTTGCTGAGTATAGAGGTACAAAATTCAAATAAACAGGTAGTATAAAGTTCAAGAGTGTAATTATTTTGTTGGCCTAATCCAAATAAGGAAAGGTGCAGAAGGGATGATCCCCGAGAAAGGTTATTTAATCCCAATATAAAGAAGTATGTGATCAGGGCTTATCTAGAATGCACCACCACCTATACCACCCACGTATTCAGGCTGCCTTATTGTATGCTGGGAATTATGATCAGACAATGAGTGTAATATTGCTGGAGCTTTAATAGATATTGATGATCTGTGAATTAACTGAGCGTTAAATTGCATACAAAATGATTATACAAGAGAAAATCTTATAATGTCGAGATTAAAATTGTTGACCGTGGAATATTCCTTCATGCAGTCTCGTCTTCCAATTGAAATTAAATTACTAGTGTTATTAGATGAGTACAAGATGAGTATAAGATATTTGAGTATAGGAAATGAAAGAAACAACTGTTATGTTTTCATTAATGGTTTCAATTTGTTTTCATGATTTAGAGATTTTAAGAGGAACATGGTATAAGAGTTAATTGTTCGAAGGAATAATTGAATTCAAAATTTCAATCAACAACAGCGAATTTGTGGACTAGGAGGGTTTACCATATTCCTAGGAAGTTGAAAATCTGACACTAGCAGTTTCTTTCAACGTGATCGAAAAACTTGTTAGATTGGACATATTTGTGTTTAACCCTTTCGCTTACACATTTTTGTTTTTCAAGATAAAAATCTGAAATTAGGAAGACTTACTCTTTAATTTTTTTACAATTTTTTGGTGTACTCGAAAAAATTCAATTTTAGGGGGTGTGATATGTACAATATACTTTACATTGTTAGTAAACGGTATATATGACTTGTACAATATATTACACATTTTGAATAAGTGGAAATGTATTTGCAAATTTGTAAAATGAAATGCAATTGAAAAACAACATAAGATTACAACTAATCATTTATTTGTGTGATATATCAAAAAACAATTTCGTTTTTTTGAAATGCAAAAATGTAGATTGGACTTAGTACAAACAAAATTCGTTCTAGATGTACATTCATGGAATTTGCATCTGGAAGAAAGAGATTTTTCATCAAAATCACCTTCCATATCCTCTGAACTTCTTTCTTTTACCGTATTTTCATCATCATAATCATTGCTCACTTCTACGTCCCTATCTCCCCACCCATAATCATCATCACTAAGCCCTTCAATATTTGATAGGTCCTCCTCAATTAGTTTCAATAGTTGTTCTTCAGTTAACGTCACTTTTTTACTCGATTTTCAATTCGTACTATTATGAAATAAATCTAATATAACAAGAAATCTACCTAAATAACGTGGAGTTTTTTACCATACCTGTCGATTTTCATTTACTCACAATGTACAATATATTGTACAGTAATATTTACTCCAATATAGAAAAAACAAACTAGATTTTCAGCAAGTTCACTATGAAAGTAACAAATACACGTATCGGTTATTACCAAATTAAATATTGCAGACATGTCACAACATGTTTTTAAGTTTGAAGGGCCACCTCATTTCAACATTCTGAAACAACTGCTACAACACAGCAACAGGTACCATTAATAAAATTTATTTGGGTAAACTACTCAACGCTAGGAGAAGGAGACAGTTTGAAATAGTAATAAGGATGTTTACAGAATACTATACTTGTATGTGAGTAAAGGGAAAAGAAGCATACTACAAATTCTATAGGATTTACGTAAAGTGATGTACAATTTATTGTACATCGTGAGCGAAAGAGCAAAACCCTCGTTCAATAATATTAATGTTCTTTAAATGTTTACTATTAATAATTAATAGTAAACATATAAAGAACTACAAATATAATTATTATATCTGTAGGCTTGAATTTAAAATGGTGAAGGAGCCGGAAAAGTTAATATTGAATTTTTCAGCTCTGGTATTCAAGTAGACGCTTTTCGAATTTGGAAATTGATGTGCAACAGTCCCCTTGAAACAATTATTTCATTTCAATTTCGAGTTTGTTCGAATAATTGCAGTATAGTAACCACGCACAGTCATAATTCAATCGGATTTTTTAAAATAAATGTTAAATGTATTTCTTATTGATCACAGTAGAATTTGTGGATATTCATAGAACTATTTTCAATGTACCTACTACAATTAAGTTATTCAGAAGATAATTTTTTTTTTCATAATGAGCAAGGGACGAGTCTAGTGATGTGATGTTGAGCATTTAAAAAAAAATCACATTCATATCTTTTCTCTTAGTATCCTATTTTATAGGATGCTTCTAACAAATTCAATATTGGATTGAATGTCAATTATCTAAATTTATTAACATATTATTTCAACCTATTCAAATATTGCAATGTAAGTTACTTTCAAAAATCCTTAAATATAAGGAAGTAAAATAAACTTATTATTTCAAAGTAATCTTTTATTTAGGTACTATTTAACTATTACTTACTCAAAAATTGAAGAAAAATTATTCCTTCTCTTCATTTTTTACAATTTGAAGACATAAAATAGTGATAAAACAAGCACTGTTAACAAACTCCTCAGTTTTGAACTTCAGTTCCTTCAATAATTTATAAAAATAAGATATAGCTTATATTTATGTTTTTAAAGAAGTTTAAGTAACGGTTGAATGTTTACACTTAATTATATTGAATAAAGCTTTTCTGCAAGATTTAGCATCTCGGCGTATAAAAGGTCAATAGTCAGGTTTATATATATATATATATATATATATATATATATATATATATATACATATATATATATATATATATATATATATATATATATATATATATATATATATATATATATATATATATATATAAGCGACGCTTACCAAACCAAATGAGCTAAAATTTGTTATCTGGGATTGTTTTCAAGGCAGAACGAAGTTTTCTTAACCACCACCATTTTTACTTAGAAATTTCTTCTTTTCTCAATGTTTTTAAAAATTTGCTCAACTCCACAGTACGTGATGCACTTCGCGAAGGTATTAATAAGTATTAAATGAAGTATTTTTATTTCGTTTTACTATTAATAGTGATTTTTCAAACTCTATGTTCTGCTGCTTACACGTTTATCTCATATCTGAACATTATCAAACAAATTTTCGTGTTTATTGACTTCATTGAAAGTTCTACGATCTAGTCACCTGTTCAAGAACGTAAACTTACACCGAACCTACCCCGTGCAAAATCACTGTACACATTCTTTATAGACGTTAATAATAGAACCCCAACAATTCATTATAGTACGGGATAATGTTGGTAGCATTGTCCGTACGGATTGTACACTTGTGATCTTCACATTTCTATGCTGTTGCAGTGTACAAAGACATGAATAATATAGTTAAACAGGTACTCCATTATTGAACATTGTCCTGCCGAATAAAGCAAGGTGGCGCATTTTCATTCACTCAGAGATAATACCGACAGTTCTATTTATAAAAATTCGACTAATATCAAAAGGACACTTAAGGTGTGAAATTCAACCTTTATGAACGGTATGTTTTTGTACACTTTTATTCAATACAGTAGCACTCGTGCTGTTAGTAAATTCAGAAATATTACGTAAGTTTGATAATGGTTAAATGACTTTTTAGATAATGGAAATAGGTGAAGATCGCTATGTTTTTTTATAGGAAGATAACACACCCTGTTATATTTCTTGGAAAGGGCTTATTATCATTCCAATTTGTCAGTGTCTAAAACAAACTGTGAGCAAATAAATGTATGAAATTTCGTTATGATGGTTTCTTATTGAAATTGCCGTCAAAACTATATCGTCGAATATTTTTAAATGTTTGTTGAGAGATGTGAGAGAGTACTCACATCTTTTGATTATTCATGGAAAGTAATTTTAGTTAAATGGCAGTCGCTGCTAACTTTCGAAAAGAAGATGGTGACTGCAATTTGGAGTATTTCGACTTGGAAGACCTTTGGTTCAGCAGAAGAAGCAGCTACCATATCAGTTGTGAAACCATTGAACTCATTTATACTTAGTTCGGTAAACTATTAGTCGTTTTGAAGACATTGATTGGCCATCGCGCAGTTGTGATTTGTCGCCGTTGGAGTTTATTTTGTGGAATTATGTTAAGGACCGTTGTTATTTCCTTAATCCACAAATAAATAACACATTGTAAAAAAACATTCGCCAAACTATACGTCGAATAGATCCAGTAGGTACTGCAGAATTTTGTGAAAAAGACTATTATCAAGCTAGCTACGGCGGCTATTTAACTGAATTTGTCTTTCAGAAATTATCGCAAGATGTACTTTTTCAACTAAAGCAAAAATCATTCAAAAATATTCAACGGTATAGTTTTAACATCCATTTAAAAAAGTTACCAATATATGGCAGCTCATCCATTATAATATTATCTTATGTTTTATTATAGATAGAATCAATATTTTTCTATAATATTGACAGAAATACCTAATTGTTGTTTGAGTTTTGAACTTCAATAAATATGATGAATGTTCAATATCCTTGATATGATTTTTTCAATAACCCGAAATGAAAATTATTTGAATTTTTAGTATAGTTTCAATTCATTCAAACTATTTTTGAATCTTGAACGAAAATGTTTTTTAGTATTATCCGATCAGAGTAGAGACATATATCATTTGAATTATTAATATTTCCTGAATTAGTTCAAGAATTTTCACTTTCTCGGCACACTTGTACACTTGCAGTTCTCAGAAATCTTGATCCAGATTTATGTCCGTTTCTGCAAAACAATTAAAGAATCGTACGAGAAAGGTTATTTCCTGGCTACTCGAGAAAGCAACTCTAAAATTTAAGCCTCTTAATTGTTTGTTAGAAATTCGAAAAGAATTATTTTATCTAAATTGAAATAGAAAATAAACGTCGAAAAATTTCCTTATATATCCTATTATCTTCGAGTTGTAAAGAGTATCTTATATTTTAAATTCATAAAGTTTCAATATCAATACAATACAGCAACAATCAAGTAATCAAAATAATATTGCCCACAATCCCGTCCAGGTCGGAATAACTCAATAATTAATAACTGAATAGGACTTCTCAATCATAAACAAACAATAAAACAGCAACGAATAAACATATCATATAGATTTATAAAAGAACCTAGGAAAGGATTATATTTCTGGTCCGTTTTCAAAGATGTATGAGTAAATGAAATATATTAGTGAAATGTATAATGAAATGAGTACTAAATCAATGAACCCAAAACCAAAATTAATTAAAAATGAAACAAATAGTAACATGTTATAAGATAATCTTGAGATAAAATTAACTTTTATATTAATGTGAATTTCAAATGTTTAGGTAAATTGGTGAGCTTTATTAGCTATTCAATAAACTAGTTTATTAATGACAGCGATTAACGGTTGAGACCATTAATCGCTACATTAATAAACGAGTTTATTACAAGATTTTTCCGTCGACCTCATCATGAATTGAGTATAACTTCTTGATTGAAATAAATTTCTATTTTGCATAACAGATACATTTGACACAATATAAATTTCTATGTTCATTTCGATATATTTATATTTATGCTCCCGATGGAACAATTTGAGAAATTCATAGATGGAATATTAGACATGTGACATTCTGAATAGTTCACATTACCTACAATACCCTATACGGAATATGTGGAACTGGTGGAAGCTGAAGTGTTAATTACTTTCGATCGATTATTGCATAAAATTTTTTCCGCAGTTTCTACTTAATTTTGTATAGAGTTAAATTTTTCGATTTGAATTATGAATTCCTTTTCTCTGTGGAAAAACAGTACAGACACAGAATAATTCAACTATTCCGTGCTGAATACTACTGTGTTTGGTTGCCCATGACAATCATACATTAAACTAGGAGAAATTGTACATTAAAACGTGTCATTAATGATCAATTTCGTGTGAGTTTAAGTAAGCTT
The DNA here is from genome assembly GCA_030704885.1 of Cynegetis impunctata. NCBI lineage: Eukaryota > Metazoa > Arthropoda > Insecta > Coleoptera > Coccinellidae > Cynegetis > Cynegetis impunctata. The sequence continues at coordinate 287,446 of JARQZK010001485.1, read as the reverse complement.
TTATTTAGAGGTCGACGGAAAAGGTTTTTTATTAACTCCTTCAGAATGTAAAAAATAAATTAATTCCCTCTGTAGCTCTTGATTATAAACATATAAAGTTAAATATTTTCCTACGATTTTGGTACAATTACATAGTAAATGTTTCATAAATATTTATTGAGAATAAAAATTAATAAATAATATTTACGTTATTTAACTTCTATCTGACTACACAGTTTGAATACAATACAGGCTTTATACCCGGCCCATCCAATTCCTTTTACCTGATCATCGATGATTACTCTCAATGTTAACCTTTGCATTCCATTTCGATGTTTGCCGGGGCGGAAAAGAGACCCTTGCGTAAAAGCTTAGCTTTTTCTTTTCGGCGAATTTCTTGCAGCATATTATCCTCTTTCACTATCGAATATACAAAATTGAAATGTCCAAACTTTGAAATTACCGCACTTGCGATTGCGGGTTTAATAACCGTGCAAAGTCGGCTTGTGTTTCAGACCCTTGTATTCAAGCAGTTGTTTCAGCAGCGCTGGACAGAGCCAACTTTGATTTTCCTCAAACGCCGGACTGAAATGTGTTTGCGAAGTTCATAACAAAGTTGAGCATAATAACAAGTTTTCAACATTTATACAATATGGTAGTAGTTCAAAATTGTAGAAATGACGTAAATAATAAATGGAAATATTTTTTTGAACTGTTATTACATTAAGGTTGAAGGAAATAATGACTTTAATTTTTGAGAGAACTGCAGACACTTTTCAAACAGGTGAAAAGAAATGTGTGAATTAATTATATATAGAGTATCCGAAATTTTGTCTTCTCGGTTTTTTCAGAGGTTGTATGCAGTTGAAAGAATTGCCGACACCATGCCCCTCAAATTGAGTTTGCGAATAGAGAATTTTTACTCATTAGGTTCATATTAGGAAAATACCCTTTGTAATAATAAAAAAAATTTCCAACCGCCGCCATTTTTACAATGAGATTTCTTTTTTTCTAATCGTATTTTCGCAGAAAATACATACTATTGGAGTGTATCGAAAGAAAGCGGTCAGGTACAGGAGTAGTTTTTCTATCCGTTTTAGACCTCCTAAACTACGATTTTCGAAAAATTTTTCATTTCTGATATAAGTAAATAAACAATGGCATTATTACCGGAGAACCTACACACATTATGTGTGGTATTCCGGCGCCGATTACCTTTTTAACCCTGTTTTAGGTAGTTAGTAGGTACTATATATATATATATATATATATATATATATATATATATATATATATATATATATATATATATTATATATATATATATATATATATATATATATATATATATATATATATATATATATATATATATATATATATATATATATATATACATATATATATATATATATATATATAGTATATATATATATATATATATATATATATATATATATATATATATATGAATATATATATATATATATATATTATATATATATATATATATATATATATATATATATTTATATACAGGGTGTCCCACAGGGAAAGAACGCGATCTGTATATGGAAAACTACACATAGGAAAATTTTGAAAATTTGACAGTATACTAATCTCGATAGGAGCAACTCGACTAAAATATTTTCAAGATGGTGGCACTTCCGGTTATACCGGAAGTAGATACCAACTTGCTTATTTTAAATTGGATACCCTATATATTAATACATTCTTGGATTCTCCGCAAGTTTTGAGGCAGATTTTATGTATTTGTCCTATACCTTAGTCTAAGCGTTTTTGACATATTTAGGTTTTTAATAATTATTTAAATAAGTTTAAATAATTTTCATTTGTATAATTTAACCGGGGTGCCATTACGATGATTTGAAATGTCAAATACGATCGTGGCTATCCTAGATCTAATTGTTTAACGATTAAATGCAAAATCGCCATATGAAAATATTAAATTGGCAATATTTCGAAAACTTCAAATTTTAGTAATAGATAACTTTATACAAAGTTACCTTCTTTTTAAATGCTAAATACTACAAAATAAGAAAAATGGGGGGTTTCCATTTGAAAAAATTGATTTTTGTCAGTTTTCTCAATCTCATTTTAGATCTTTTTTTTCGAACACCCTGTATGATAAGTTTTCCAAATACTACACATAATCAATTGAAACAAGTCTTTTTCAATAAGGAATCCACCGCAGAGTAACTAATACGGGAATCCTCATAGGAACAATTGATAATTATATTAGGGCTTGCAATCGTCATTTTTGACATAAAAACTTAAATATGTCAAAAACGCTTAGACTAAGGTATAGGACAAATACATAAAATCTGCCTCAAATCTTGCGTAGAATCCAAAAATGTATTAATATATAGGGTATCCAATTTAAAATAAGCAAGTTGGTATCTACTTCCGGTATAACCGGAAGAGACACCATCTTGAAAATATTTTAGTCGAGTTGCCTCTATCGAGATTAGTATACTGTCAAATTTTCAAAATTTTCCTATGTGTAGTTTTCCATATACATATCGCGTTATTTCTCGGTGGGACACTCTCTATATATATATATATATATATATATATATATATATATATATATATATATATATATATATATACATATATATATATATATATATATATATTATATATATATATATATTATATATATATATATATATATATATATATATATATATATTTATATATATATATATATATATATATATATATATATATATATATATATATATATATATATATATATATATTCCAGGTACATCTCCAGCAGCTGCTCCCATCGAGTCGAATGTGCTGAAATTTGGTACCTGGGATTCTTTTTGCAGCAGAACAAAACTTTCAAAATTTGATTGAATTTTACCAACCGCCGCTATTTTCACGTAAATATTCATTTTTTCATGGTTTTGGAAAAATTGTTGAACTCCACAGCTTCTGCAGATTGAGTTAGAAAGTTAAAATTTGCTAGGTAGCTACATTGAGAATATGGTGTGGTGACATTCCGTTCGAATTCCATTTTGATCTACTATCAGTACGCGATGCACTTCGTGATATTTTTTTTTCACAATACAGTGCTGAAATTTTGTACCTGAATTATGTTGATGTTGAGGTATACATTCCTTCGTTAGTTCCAATTTTTTTCTCGAATCACGATGCACTTCGTGAATTTTTTTTCACAATAGAGGGTTGAATTTTGGTACGTGGATTATGTTGATGTTGAGATACTTTCCTTCGTTGGTTTCAACTTTTATTTCCAACCACGCTGCACTTCGCAAATTTTTTTTTATAATATAATTTTTTTTTCAAATCGTTTTCATGCTTGCGAATATGACTTAATGTTCTCTGCCCATAGATAATATTTAGCTAGAAAAAACATGTACCCTATGAAAAAAATTTTCAATATATTTTTTTTATTGCGAATATGACTAGAAAATATAGAAATATCAATGAATATGCATCAATATCTGTTTGAGAAATCAATGAGAAAACTATGATAAAACATGGTTTGCTGTATCTGGTTGGAGATATTTCACCCATTCATTTCCCCCAGTTTTGAGTTACAGTTACCTGGCACATATAAGCTTTTATCGCAAATGGACTTTTGACCCCTATCCCCCACATAGAGGGCCGCTACCCCTTGCCAACAACAACTTCACACCCCCAAGGCATTGGCACAAAAGTTCACAGATAACGTGACATCCGCAGGTCGAGCTGTCAAATTCCGGAAATAGTCTAGGTTCCGAGCATTTTAAAAGCGCGATAAAAAGTACAATGCAAGCGTTATGTATCCCATCGTGCCTGAAAGCCCTTTCGGAGAAGTCTCTCAGTTTAAACCATCTTACTTTTCTATAGTGAATGCAGAGGAGACCTTGAATTACCCTACGGTGTATACTTTACCAATAACAATGATTTAATTATTTATAATCCTTAATAATAATAATTTGATTAAATATGTTCTTAAATTAAACTTAATTTTAGCAGGCTTCATGTTTACCTGAAATAAAAAGAATCATTCAAAAATCTTTAAGAGAAGTCTCAGGCTATGGGCTGTTATTCATATAGTAGTCTGACCGTCATTTGGATTGGGGAACAATTAGAAATTTGTTAATTCACTCTCAGTTGCACTGAAGATATCTAATAAGATCGAAACATTTGTGTGCAGATTTTGGGTCAGGGTGACTTGACGTTTTATATCATTCACTGTTGGATTGTGAATGCAGATTTAACGTCGCGGAATACATATAATCAGCTCCTTTGTAAAGTTGTTTCATAATTTCCAAATTATTGAAGAATTTTCCTTGTTCACTTTATGTGATATATTAAATTGAACATTTTCAAAGAGAATGACTTGAAATAATTCGAAAATAAATAAGAAAAATGACATAACAGATATCAAACAACTTAGTGAAATATACACAGATTTAATTCTTGGATCATTCAACTAGAACAACATAAAATTTATTTCTTAAATCGTATATAATAAAAGTTCAAATTAGTAAATGAAAAAAATGTTTTTTGACACTGCATATATTTCGAAGGTATATATAATTTTTCAAATGTAATTTTGACAAATTTACCACAAGTAAACGTGGGAACTCTGATCAATTTTTTTCTTACTCAACTATTGAAGTATTATAGAGCAAAATTTATTTAACACTAAATAACTAATACTTTTGTGAAGAGCTGATATAAAGATCTTGAAGATATATTCTTATATGGTGATATTCATTTTGTCAATTTATGAAATTTCACGAGGGTTGTCTAAAAAGTTTCTAGTTATATACTACCACCATATTTTTGAAGATTAATGTCTTCGTGAAGGCTGAAAACTTTTCTGGCTACTGTCGTAGTTAGTTACACTGATTCTTTGTTAAATTTGAAATCATTCTATTTAACTTTTATGAAAATATTCTCTGTTCTTGTGAAATTATTCTGTTTTTCATCAAATTTTGAAAACAATTGACTTCATTCGAATCTAAGGAAATATTAACGAAAAGCTGTAGTATGAATAGAAGAACTTCATATTACAGAAATTATTAAATCTCTCAACAAAATATTCTTTTATTATTACCTAATGATAAAAAAAATACTGATACTGACAACACAAGGTGTCACAAAATCAAAGTAAATGAAAATAGAATTTATAAGTAATAAAATTATACCCTTTATATTTTTCATTAATTCAAAATTAAAAATCCTAAAGAGAGATTGGCTTGAAATCCTTCACAAAAACAGATATGAAATATAAAGATTTAATTATTATCATCATCCATCTAAATCATAACATAAAACTTATCTCTTGATTGGAATATAATAAATAATCAAATTTTATCCCATTACAAGTAAATGAAAAAAATTTCTTTGGATTGTGTATATAAAGCATAGAATCTTTTTTCGTATATTTCGGATATGTATATAGTGTTTTAGTGGCTCCTTAGTTCAGTGGTCAGTGCGTTGGGCTACTGAACAGAAGATCGGTGGATCGAATCCCGGCTGATCCAACAAATTAATGTGGAGCCACCTCTCGGAAGGCAATGGCAAACCACCGAGAAGTATTTTGCCTTTTAAAGTCTCTTCATAAATACGTTCGGAATCTTCGTAAAACTGTAGGTCCCTTCTATTCGTGTATTACGCACAACATGAATAGTTGTAGAGAGGTCGCCTACGCCCGAAACCGGGTACGGCACCGGAAGAAAATATATTGTTTCAAATGTAATTTTGAGAAATGTAAATGTTGTTTTCATTATATTTATCTACCACACAATAACTCATTGTTTTGTGAAGATCTGATAGAAATAAACTTGGTATATTGCTATATAGTGATTCACTTTTTGTGGATTTATGCAAGTTTACAAGGTTAGTCGAAAAAGTTTCGTGAAGGCTGAAAACTTTTCTGGCTACTCTCGTAGTTAGTTACAATGCATAGTTGATTCTTTATTGTATTTCAAATCATTCTATTTAACTTTTATGAAAATATTCTCTGTTCTTGTGAAATTATCCTGTTTAGTATCATCGTGAACAAAGTTAAAGATAACAGTGACGTTGACGTGTACAGAGATTGTAAAGTTGTCTTGATCCGCGTTAGCTGACGGACAGTTGTAGTTTCCGGAACTTGAATACGTTTATCGGTTGGCGGACACCGGAAGTGGCGCCCGGAGTCGTCGGAACGAGACGACACACATCATTTCCGAAAGTGTCAGATCTAGAACGATGTCCTTTCCGCTTGCGGTACGTTTAAATTTAGAATGTTTCAGGTATTAGTGGACGAGGCAACGAATGACCGATGTCAAATGAGTATTCAATTCATGAAAACTATAGTAGTTTAATGTAGGAAGCTGAATACACTTGCTGTGTAGAATAGTAGAAGAAGAATTTTATATAAAAGTGTATACTTACAAAGTCAGGTAACAGTAACAAAATACAATTAGTGAAGACATCTTATATCGAATATATAGAATACTATATTTGTCAATAGAACATTGTAACTGTATTTTTAGTGTTTTCAGATTTCTGTATTCTCACATTTTTTCGAAAGACCTAATTTCTTCATGAAATTATTGAAGTACCTAAGTAATTTTCGAATTTTTTTATGTAAAAATTATGCAAAAATCACCTGTAATAAGAGTTTTATATTTTAGTTTTTCAGGAAAATATTAGATAGATATTATTAGAGACATTCCGGGCATTACCTTTTCGAGATTGAAAGAATTTCTACGGTGCAATCAAGAGTGTTATATTTTAAACAATATTTTGAGGAAGCTGTATAATTTTTGTTATATAGTAAATGCTATTTATGTTTGCTTCGATTTGGTGAACGTAATTTCTTCACCAACTAGTTGTCACTCTTCATTGATGATCTAAGTTAGCAGAAACTTGTAAAAAATGAAGTAGTACTACAAAACAGAAGTTGCAAATATTTTCATAGAAATAGTAATAAAAATCAAAATATATTTTTTCTCATTTATAGATCTTGATTATGTTGTTAATCTCGGTGCACACGAATTGCGGTCGATTTTGCGAGAGTGACTGAATTGCTGTCAAAATTTTTATGCCTACCTGAGGAGTCCTAATCTCCAACCGAACTGCGGTTAGAAACTTATCTAGGGGCAAGAGGGTAAATTGAAAGTAAAAGTTCTAATTTTTATAAAGATATATATAATATACAAAACATAGAAATTATGCAATACTACAGACTACATCTACATGCATATACATCATAAAACTACTTCACTAAACTTATAACTAACACATTTTACAAAATTATACCTGCTTATATCTTTTTTATTGTACTGACATATTTTGTTGTTAATAAACTCTTGTTTATCTGATACATTTTTTCGCACAAATCTCGTTTTATTATCAATAACAGAATTTATTTTGATGTAAGTATCTAATTAAATGCTTTTTAACGTTTCTATAAAAAGATTAATGTTGGGGTGCGGAGAGCTGCAGGTTCTGCTAAATTTTGAATGAAAAGATTCGCAAGCGTTTGTTGTCCGGTAAATGCTTCCGGTACATTCCGCCCAAATGACAGGAGGAAATTTCGAATCTTCATCGATGTAAGTTTCCACTAAATAATCGACAAATTTGTCAATTCTATCGTCTCCAGTAGGTTTATCTGACATAAAATCTTCTACAAAACAATCTCCCACTTCCTCTGGTGAAAGGAAAGTTAATCCAAAGACGTGTTTTAGTCATTGTCCTATTTCGGAATCTATGTTCTTATATTCTGAACTTAAACCAAGATTTTGTATTTTGCGCCACCTAATAATAATTCAAAACAATAATTTTTTCATCAGTATACATCATAATATGTAATAAAACTTACCAAGACTGAGCAAGATGAAAACGACAACCGGTTACTTTGGCTTCTGGAAATGCTTCATAAATACTGGTATGAATGGCTTGCTCAAAATCGATTATAATAGTTTTCGGGTTCAAATTTTGCCCTGAACATTTACATTTATCTTCCAGCAATTTGAATAATTTGAAGTAGCTGCTTTTCTGTTTATCTTTTAGAAGACAAAAAGCCACAGGGACATAGGTTCCTTTTGCAAATGCATGGATGGTTAATCTATCACCTAATTTCAAACCGATGTTGAGAAATTGAGAATGTAATTAATTCTATGAAATTGGAAAGTAGTTTTGATTTTTACGTCTATAGATGTGCCGTGCTAATAACCTCGATATATTTTCAGTAAAATATCTTATCGTTTAGTTATCTATATCTTATTTGAATATTTTAACTATTTTACTATTTTTTTTAAAGTGTAATAGATAGTGGCGATGTCTGAATAATATAAATAATAATTTAAGGCGACTGAGGTAGAATAAATATAATATTGGCGTTAAATCCATGTCTGAAGACAAGCCTTTTAAAACTTTACGACAATTCTGTAGAAACTCAGAGGACTTACCTATGGGTAAGTTAAGGTTCGCCTTTATTTCCCTTGCTAAGTGAAATATTTATGAGTATCTTACAAGATATAATCTTCAGGTCTCGAAATAAGAAACTAGTCACTTCTTATTTTGAAAACGTTTCGTAATTGATGTTATTCACATTTGGATAGGTACCGAAACATTTATGAATTCGAAATATTTGAACTGAATATGCTTCACGCATATTTGTCGCTTAAAAACTTCAAGCGGTAGAAATCAAGAGTAATATCTAGTTTGGCATATTCAGATTTTAAACTACACGTTACTTTTGTTAATCTAAACAATGTTTCACTATACATACTTTAAAAAAGGGTGTTAAAGAACAGATTCAATTGAATATTGATAGCTATAACAATGGCATATTAATATCCGCATGCTTTCGATACATCTACTCCGCCTTTCGATATACTGACGGCTGTTGCTTGTCTGTCATACAAGAATGTCTATCAACCTTTTACGGGTTTCTGGAGTTATATATATATAGAGGAGAAGGTGGTAATGTGACCCCCCATTTTGTTTTTAGCTTATAATATTTAAAATAATAGGTCTATAAATTGATATTATTCGTTAAAAGATTTAGCAATTATCTATTCATTTGTGTTTGAGTTTGTATTTGATGAAATCCAATTAATTTGTTGTGAAAATTTATTATTTTGAAAAAGTAGAAATTCAACTAATTGAGATATGAAGAGGGTATTATGACACCCTGGGGGCCATATTAAAAGTACGAAAAAATTAACGACAAAAATCGCAGATATAGTGCTCTCCTTCAGGCCCCGCACAGGCGTTATGAGCCCACAGAAGGCAACTTTGGCATTGTATCCACTCTTCGCCTCGTCTATCATCGGAGTAAGCAGTGTCGCGGAAAATACAATTTACATCTTCATTTTCGGCAGGCCTATCTGCTTGCAGATTGTCTCCATAATCTGAGTTATCACTGCTATTGCTCCTGATTTCATGGTCATTCGAGCTGTCACTCTCATCAGAGCTGATCGGTTCACGTCCGCGAACATGCCCTCTACCCCTGCTACGTCCACGTACTTGTCCTCGTCCTTGTCCTCTTCGAGTTTCTGCTAATTGCAAGGATTCCGACAACTGGTTTTTGTAAGGAGAAGACGTTATAACCTTTGCAGTCGTAGTTTTTCTTCCTCTGTTAGAAATCTTCCGTTTGACGCCAGGAACTGGAAGGATATCCAAGTCTTCTGACTGGCTTTCGACAGTTTCAAACCTTTCAGCCGAATCCTGGACAACTTCTGCTTCTGTCTGATTATTAGAATCACTTGTGGCAGACGTGCTTGCGTTATTTTGTGCATCTGCCAAAAATCAACATCGTTGAAGATTTGTGGATTGAATGGGTATATGCCCGTGGCACGAAAACCATTTACTGCTATTTCTCCCGTGGAACTCTTCAGATAAGCTCGACCAAAAAGTTTTGCCATATCATGGGGCTTCAAAATTCTTTCAGAATGGATCATGAACTGACGAATCTCTTCGCTGTAATGAGTTTTGAGTGAACCCATGAAAGTTTTATCCAGAGGTTGGAGCTAATGGGTTGTGTGAGGTGGGAGGCTGATGATCGTCACGTGTTTCTCGCGGGCCAGCTCTATGACGTCTACGTTGCGCGTGTGGCTGTAATGTCCATCTAAAATAAGCAGCAATGGGTTTACTTCGGATGGGTTTGTCTTTTGAATAAAGTACTCAAACCATTCCGTGAATAAGTTGCTTTGAATCCATCCTGATGGATGGACTTTTCCAATGGCTCCCGGTGGGGCACATTTCATTAAAACATCTGAAAAGTTCTTCCGTGGAAAAATCATCAAAGGGGGTATAAAAATACCCGATGCACTCATACAACACACAATAGTCATAAGTGAACCTCGTTCTGCTGCCGTCAAGGCTCCAATTTGTCGTTTTCCTTTCTTTCCTATGACTTGTGGAATTTTGGTCTGGACTACCGTCAGTCCAGATTCATCGACATTGTATATGCGATCTGGAGGGTAGTGTGCTTTCGTCATTTCGGCTTCTAAAATGTCAAAAAATTCTTTAACCGCATCTTTATTGAATCCATGAGCACGAGCTTGTGACGTACCCATTGGCTTACGCAGAGATAATACATCCTTGTATCTTTTCAGAAAATGGTCTAACAAAGCTCTGCCTGCCATGTTATTTCTGAAGTTGTTCGCTATGTTATATTTCAAGGCTAGCCTGTAAGCAGCCCGCCGGACATCCTGTCTAGTCAATCCATAAAATTTCGCCTCCATGTACAATATATAGTCCAGTAAACGTTTCTCTAAATGAGGTGGCAAGATAGGCTTCCTTCCAAGTGGTTTATTCACTATCACGTCTAGCGATTCTCCAGTATCTTTTACAAGACGTCTCAACGTAGATCTAGGGACAGCAAAAGCTTTTACTGCTTTTTTATAACCGATAGTTTTATCTCGGACGGCTTGAACAGCTTGTTTCATTTTTTCTGGATCCCATGTTTTTTTTATTTTTTTCAATGTAGGCGTTAAGCTCTTTCGCGGCATCTGAAACCAGAAGCAAAACAAAATAAAGAATGAAGTCACACGTATATCTAATATGGCCCCCCGGGGTCATAATACATACAATATTAGGGGGCCATATTAACAATTAGGGACATTTCACAATCACATGATAAGTTTTTAAATGAACAACTTATTTAATGATACTAACCTTACAATCCAAGTAACTAACGTTCACTACGTGTAATCAATGCGGCAGGTGCATCAAAAATCAATTTGTTGAACAATTATGGATTACAAACAACCCACGTGAAAAGTTTTCGCCAGTATCCGTTATGACTTGTTTGAATTACAAAAATATGAAAAGCCCTCTGGCGTCGGCCTTAGTAATAAATTACCTTAGTCACGTTATCTACCAGTTTTACTACTTCTCACCAGATGGCACTGTTTCAATAAACAAATATTGAAGGGGGCCGAAATACCTGCAGGGGCCACATTACCACCTTCTCCTCTATATATATATATATATATATATATATATATATTTATATATATATATATATATATATATATATATATATATATATATATATATATATATATATTTATATATATATATATATATATATATATATATATATATATATATATATATATATATATATATATATATATATATATATTTATATTATTATATATATCTATATATATATATATATATATATATATATATATATATATATATATATATATATGTTCTGAAAGATTTCTGCGGTCGGAAGTATTTGAAAATCTTGGTTCACGGAATGAACCGCGTAAAAGATTTGAAAAATCTCGACGTTTCGGCTCCTTTTGCGAAGCCATCTTCAGGAGAATCAGAAGGGGAATAATTCAGAATCCTGGCCTCAATGTGCCTACTCCACGAATCGAATTAGGAGGAATCGGAAACAATACGATTGCGTGGTCTCAACCTGCCTACTCCACTAACCGTACTCCTTCCTGTCGACTCTGAAGTCTCAACCTGCCTACTCTTCAGAGTCAACTCAGACAGAGACTCAACAGAGTCAGTTGACTCTGAAGAGTAGGCAGGTTGAGACTTCAGAGTCGACAGGAAGCAGTACGGTTAGTGGAGTAGGCAGGTTGTGACCACGCAATCGTATTGTTTCCGATTCCTCCTAATTCGAATTATTCTCCTAATTCTGAATTATTCCCCTTCTAATTCTCCTGAAGATGGCTCCGCAAAAGGAGCCGAAACGTCGAGATTTTATTTTTCAAATCTGACATGGAAGGCTCTTCAAAACAAATGAAACTTTATTGAGTCTTCATTATTCATTCATATTCAGTTGGCTTATTTTTGCGACATCCATATAGAATTCACATAATATAGATGGTATGTGAATGGACTAGAAAGTGTACAGCATAAGTTCCTGAGGTTCTCATATTGCAGAAGTAAACTCCAAATTGTTGACCATAATTACACCGAAATTCAATACAACTTCAGATTATTGAGCTTGGAAAATCGTAGACGATTGAACGATATGTGTCTACTATAATACAAATTACTTAATGGAATACTTTATGTCTCGAAAATTCTCGAATCAATAGATTTTAGAGTACCGGAAAGAAAACTGAGATCATTTAACTCTAATTCTTAGGGTGTTTATATTTTTAATGTTCAACTCCATCAATTCAAACAATTCCTGAGAATGGAATTACCCAACTTTTGTTGAGCTGCTGGTCATTTTGTGAATTATGGTGTGTTTTATTTCAAATTCATAGAATTATTTAAATTTTCATTTCAATATGGTTTTATATGGAATGTGTTGTCAAAGTGTGAATGATGTATTGGGTATTTTACCTGTTTGTAGTCCTTTTTTATTGAATAAATATATATATATATATATATATATATATATATATATATATATATATATATATATATATATATATATATATATATATATATATCTTTTGATAATTATTAGCAATAACAGGCAACAACAATTCGAATGAATAATTATATATATATATATATATATATATATATATATATATATATATATATATATATATATATATATATATATATATATATAAAAATTATATATATAGATAGATATACATATAAATATATAAATATATATATATATATATATATATAAATATATCTACGTATTAGACATCATACACAAACTCAAAAATCGTGGTCCAAGAGATAAAAAACTCATATTATCTTTTTGTTTGTATTGATTCTTTTATTAGATAACTGGTAGATTCATTTGTTGAAGGCAATTCTGCTTTGAAATGCTGACTTATCTCACGATTCTAATTATTATCTCGAAATTTTTTTTTTTTTGTGTCTGGGACCCTAGCCTAAGAAATTCGCAAAGTATTCATTTGAATTTAAATGAACTTTGTACCTGCAGAAACTACAAAAAAAATGCTGGAAGTAAAGATATCTAATTGACTCAATCGATTTAATTTTTAGTTGCATTAATTTAATAAGTTGAGTTTTGAGGGTTTTTCATTTCCCGAAACTCATTACTATAGGACGGTCCAAACACTGAACGCTTTCAAAGACAGCCGCTCAGCAGTAACTGTCAATCATTGTTTGGTACCCCGCTGTCTTAGGGTACCTCTGGAGACCTTGCAGGCGGTACCTGGTGTTTCCTGAGATTCGGTCAGGCCACCTGGTGGAATCAGCTGAAAAAGAATGCCCCAAACATAATTTTGTTGTTATTCTACAACGTGGATAGTTTGATAGGTTATTTACGAGAGTGGCTACATTGATATATTATTACGAACGTGATAATGATGATTTGATAATTATAAGAAGATTTCCACGAATTACTGTACTTGATATGATGATCAAGTGCCGGTTGTTACTTTTGATCCTTACTTAGAACTTTTTTTTGTATTGTTGACTTATATTTGCGGAAAAGAACAGTAGCGCACTCTCGATTTTCTTCTTTTGGACTGCACTACACAAATCAATTCATTATTTTATGTAAGATGTGTTTACATAAATTAAGGATTTGAAGAATTGATAAAATCTTGGGAAGAAAGAATGAATGAAACTATTATTATTCTGTTGTTTTGAATTAAAATTTTCATCTGAGGAAAGTCCACCCAATGTCCCTATAAGGAACACATGAACACATTTTATCCTGAAAACAAACTTGTTTAGCCTCAGTTCTCAATGTTGAAGTTTGATTTCACAGACGTATTTTTGTTCTTACTTTTTTGTCCGGCCGAGAGCGTACAAAAAAAAGCACACTTTTTTGTACTCTCACGGCTATACCAATAATGTCGGGCGGCGTACAGTTGGGTTCCGGATCCGACATAATGTAATCTCTAAAAAAAATTTTATATATTTTAATACAAGTCATTTCTTAATACTCGGGTACTTACCAAAAACGCACAGTCCTATAATGCGTAGATAGGTGACTTTAAATGTTTCTGACAATTATTTTGTTGAATTGTCAAATTTGTGTTGCCTTGACATCTACAAAACCAGTAAGCAAAGCAATCTAGTATTACGTTTCTTCACATCTGATCCTTTTTACCCCGAGGCGAAGCTAAAGGGGTTATAGTCTCACGACAAAAAGTTGGGATCTGGTCCGATTTTAAAAATTCCAACGGATATAATCAATAAAATACATATGATTTCATTAGGGAATTTCAATTCCCAATTTTTCCCAACGAAGAATAAAAAATTATAGCGTTTTTACCCCGAGGCGAAGCTAAAGTTTCAAGAAAAAAAGTTGGGATCTGGTCCGATTTTAAAAATTCCAACGGATATCGATAAAATACATATGATTTCATCAGAGAATTTTTGTTCCCAATTTTTCCCAACGAAGAATAAAAAATTATAGCGTTTTTTAGATAGGCATTACGACATGCGCATGCGCCAAGGTCGATATGTACGAAGTCCTACAAAACATGCGTCGAAGTGCTCTGTGTGCCACGGTAACCAAACGACGTTGATAGCTTCAGCTTGATTCTGCGTCTGTGTCTGCTTCCCATCTTATCAATTTGATTCATAATTTACAGCAAATTGAACCGGGATAGGATATTTTTGCTAAATTTTCACGGATTTTATTCGTAATATCGAATTATTAATACATTTATTGCAATTTTCAGTCGTAAAATCGACTTTCATTGTTATTTAATTTATATAATACATTCAAAAAATATTGACGACATGCTCATGCGCCGAGGGGTTTCATCATTCCTAGTGCTGCGCAGTAGGGTGTCCTTCATTTTTTAAAATATCATCTTAACTATATCGTTTGAACACCGTTTGCGGAAAAAATTGCATGTTTTATTCGGAGAAAAGCACTTTTTGTGGCTCGACTAAAATTCAGTCTCGCCACAAAAAGTATCACTTTTACTCCTAATAAAACAATATATGGTATTTATTTGTGTGATTGCTCGGCATTTTTCTTTGAAAACAAGTATATAATGTAGAAGCATACAACATTCCATAATTACCCATCAAGAACTTCTGACATACACTATCCAAAACACAAACTAAGTTTAAGTGAAAAGCATCCGTCTTATAATTATATTAGAATTTATAACAAATTACCAAATAGTTATAAAGTGATAAATAACTTTAGTTTATTCAAAAGAAAAATTAAAAAGATGCTGATTGATTTAGAACCATACTCACTGTCTGAGTACAGTAACAGTAAGTTTGATGTTATTTTATTGTTTTATTGGGAAAGAAAATTGTGAAGTTCCAAATGTTTTTGACACTAATTTCATTCTATGTAGCATGTTGCTTATTCTGAAATAAAGATATCTATTATTATTATTATTATTGTGCACATATGTAAGTATCACTAGATATTAACACCTATACATGCATGAACTGTTGCCGGTATACCGTAATATATGCGGCGGTATACTAATAATCTCAAAGAGAAAGGTGCGCATAGTACGTTGCGCAAAGGATTAATTAATTAATAACATTTCACTTTTAGTTAACGCCCGATTTCACTCCTCATAACATTTTCATACCGCGGGCTTAATATAAAAATCGTTTCTCATGAATTGAACTCCAAAAACAAAAAAGTAATAAAATAAACTTCAACAATGTTTAGTTAAATCTCCAATTAATTTACAGCCATTTTATTTTGAATGATTGAAATTTATTTGGAAAATGAAATTTCACATCATCATATGGATGAAATATTTTACAAGATAATAGAATATGATTGATGACTTAAGATATTGAGTTTACGTAATTAGCTATTCATAACTATAAATAATGAGATAGGTACCTTAAGACTTTTCTCTTGCTTAGAGCGCAACTTCGTGTCCATCAGTTTTCAGCTTATATATTTAATCATGGGGATATTTTGAGGTTGAGCGATGGACGGACGCTTGAAAGGACATTTTGGAAGGGGACGGAAAGGCCGATGTGCCGCATGATGGATGCTTGGATTACGGAAAGCAAGTGACGACCCGGAGTAGATCTGGCTGTCAGGAAGAATGATCTATGACGTTTACTTTGTAAATACAGAATAATCGTTCAAAAAAATAAATTATTTCAAGTTAAAATAAAGTTGAAATAATGTACTCTAGTCCGAAATAACAAAGGACCCCGCACATTTAGTTAGAAAAAATAACGACAGCTAAATTCTCTAATTTTTGGATATATTGTAGATACTGGCTACCTACACAACATATCAATTTTAAATTCTGTTCCCACGACTGGTTTAGGATATAGAGTAGTCCAAATATATATGTCCAAAAAAATAATTTTCATAATTTCAGAAAATGATGTTAACATACAAATTTTTACTGGAATATGATAACTTCACTAAAAAACCGTTATTTAAAGGAAGCCATCCAAATAACTTGAAAATGAGCCCGGCATATACAGGCTGTTTACTCGATGAGTTTGTGTATGCAGCTTCAACTTCGACAGTTTTATGCCAAAAAACTCTATTTCTAGCTTCATTGAAAACAAACGATATCCAAAACAGTGAAGCAAAATACAGCTTCCTACCATGTATAGTTTAGAAAAAAAAAACGTGGTCCAAAAGTTAAAATCACAGAATTTTTTTTCTTTATTAATTGAAAACTTTTTATTTGTGAGGTACTGGAGAGTAAGTAAGTCGAATAGTCTATAAAAAGTACATATCATGTTGAAACTGACGTTTTTATACCATATGTTCATTTTTACAGGCATGCCTCGTAGATAAACATGTATTAATTATTTTTCATCTTGAGGTGATCAAGATATTAATTTAGAAATTGATGAAGCTCATCTCGATATTAACCTTGTTAGGTTGAGACTATTTTCGGGATATAAAAATGTTACAAAGTATCAGCTATGGATTCAAAATAATGAAGACCGAGAGTCGGTGTCGGGGTACTACTGTACCTGTAAATCAGGTCCAAGAACACTCGGAACATGTGCTCATGTGGCAATGGTGTTGTGGTACCTTGGTTATTCTGCTATGCTCCCGCACGTGAAATATCCTTTTACTAAAATTATAGATTCGGTAAACAACGCGATTTCAATTGATATTCAAATGTGAAAATAATTATTCACTCAGGATACTAGACTTATGGTCAAAGAACGTATTTCACTGTACCCGTACCTTGAAAAGTTAGTCTATGGATCTGGAAGGAGCGATTCCAAACCACCCTGGACAATACAAACTGAATATACTATTCTTACTTGTCTCGTTGAAATCCAATCAGTCCCATTAGACTCATTAGATACACTCTCATTTTACGACATTAGTAAACGAACTTACGGTATATGAACTTAAGTTTTAACATGAATGTGGCCTGTTTTTTAACTATTCGATTTGGCAATGAACTCATTTTTTTCTCCAGTGCCTCACAATTAATCCCTGTATAAAATATAAAGAAGAAAAATTCGGTGATGTCAAATTAGACCATTCTTCTTCCTAAATTGTACATGGTAGACAGTTGTACTTTCCGTCTACTATTTCGGGTATCCTTTGTTATTATTAAGTAAGAAATAAAGCCTTTTGAAACATAATTGTCGAAGTTGAGACCGTGTACACAAACCCATCGAGTAAACAGCCTGTATATGTCGGACTCAATTTTGAGTTATATGAGTGACTATCGTCAAGCTATAGCTTCCCACTGAGGTTATCGCATTTCACAGAAAGTCTGTATGTTAACAGCATTTTCTAAAATTGTAAAGATGGTTTATCGAGACATTGACATTTGGACCACTCTATATCCCAAACCAGGCGTGGGAACAAAATTTAAAATTGACATATTTCATAGCTGGCCAGTATCTATAATATATCCAAAAATTAGCGAATTTAGCTGTCGTCATTTTTTCTAACTAAATGTGCGGGGTCCTTTAGAAATATACAATACGTACTTCAAAAGCGGTTCAGTTAGAAAACTTTTGATAATATAAAGCTACATTTTTGTTGCTGTTACGTGTTTCTAAAAATGTTCCCAAATGTTCCTTAGAAACAATAATAAATACTGAAGCTTAAAGCATCAAGTACTTTTCCTGTTTGGTTATTATTTACCACTACAAACAAGTAACTCCCACTTGTCGATTTGTCCTTATTTATCGGTCCCATGGAAAACTACATAACCAAATAAGGGTACTACTTAGCATTTATAATATAGCGTACACTACTACCTTTGTATTTTTATCCATAAATCTATGGTTATTATTTATCTGCACAAGATTTTTGCAGGTTCAGGATAACTTCACAAAATGAGTATTTCATACGTACTTATATGTTATTTTTCGGAAACATAACCAATTGTAATTATGTAATAAAACTAAGACAATGTTTACAGGCTTGTTTATTGAACTTTAGTAATCAGTATTTGGAAATTGACTCATTCGATACTCTGAGGTCCTGTTCCAAAGATTTAGAACTACTATTTCTGAAAAATACAAAAGACTAAGGTTTTTACACAACTCTACACAAACAAGGTGTTGATTTACCAGAAATATCAATATTATTATCTATATAATCAACCGATCGTTTTTTCTTTTACTGCAATTTTCAAAGAAATATATTTCTTCCTAGTGTTAGAATATTTGTGATCTGTGAATTGTTGCTTTGATTTTCGATAGACTATTCATCTATATAGTTTTCTGCAACAAAAGAAGTATGAAATAACTGGTAAAAAAAACAGTTCTCTAGATAAACTAATGGAGATAAGTACTTAATAGGTAATAAAAACTACCTAATGATAATATTCTAGCAGGTGACTATATTAGGTATTATGGGAATACTTTTGGGACATTTGCAGGGAAATTATCGCTTTTCAATAATGAGCAGTTAGTCATAAATTTAATATGGAAAAATGTAAGTCATATGGGTATATACTGACATCTATCTAGTTGATTAGGTTAATCAAATTTCAAAAACTTAGGAGATACCCACTGTGTCAGAGAAACCTACATGCGATTATGAATTCTGCCTTTAAGTAGGTACTGAAGCCTTTAGTGCCATTCAAAATTCGCTATGGAACAGAGTATGACTTACCGTTGATTAGCTACTGGTATTCAAATATCCAAATTCTTCCATTGAATCAGTAAGCTTTCCATTCTGGGTATGTATTCGTAGTAATTGAACTTCAACTTTGAACAGTGGTGCAAAATTAAAACAATGAGAATGGGTGCACAACTCACGAACAGCAATACAGAAAACAATAATGATAAAAATGGCGACACATCGGAAGCATATATCGGAAGCTGGAGCTTCGCGTGATTGTTACTTCGGAATCTTTTTTACTACTCTTTTTAGTGGTAAATCTTGACATCACAGGAAGTAATCTCATACGTGCTATCATTTTTAGTGGTAAATAGAACTATTGAATAAGATGTATTCGCCCTAAACCTAATCCAGGAAAGATATTTAATAATTACCTGTTATTGAACATTTTAACTGATGAAGTAGTCAATAATAATTGACGCTATCATCATTAGGATGTGGTATGCAATAGATTTGTCGTGATATTGAGCACTCATAAAAGTAGTATCACTGACATGTTAATTGTTCAATGAAACTAAATCGACATAACCATTCATTTAGTAAACAGAGAATATTTTCTCCACGATCATCACAGAATTTGCCAATTCTGATATCAAATTTGATTACAGAATGCTGGAATTCCCTCTCTTGAGATTGAAGAAATATTCTGCAACACCTCTGCCCCCATGCAATTTAAATGTACTTACTTTCTCTCCCTTGTGATAGAATAATATTCTCACACTGGCTAGCAATAATAACAATAGCCTTGACGCAGGTGATTGACATCGTAGTGGCAAATTTGAGTAAGTGTCGAAATTATTGCTGTCACGTTTTCATTCGAAAATATAATAAGTAGCATGAATTTATTCAGTGATATATTTAAAATTTCTGATCGTGGAGAAAGTATAGTCTGCTACTCGGTTAGAATGAAAATTCGTGATGCTCGTGGTTCCTCACGCTCGCCTTCGGCTCGCGTTCGGAACTTTTCCACTCGCATCGAATTTTCATTCTAACCTTGTTACAGAATATACTATTATTTTTCTCAGTGCTGATAGCCGGACAGACCAGCCAGTTTGGCCGGATGTTTGAGTATAAAAGTGCCGAACACCCTACATTATCGAAGATTTTGTGTCTTAGTATTAATAGGTACGATGAAAGAATTGTATATAAAATCAAGCTTTTCTATTTATTACCATCAATCTTGTTAAATTCTCATGAAATATTAATAAAATCGAATGCCAAATCAATCTAAGTACTTCATTATTAATCAGTCAAATAAAGTCATCAGTCAAAATTATAAATTCTAGATAAACATCTTTCAATATTTTCAAACTTTTCTTAAATTCTAATGAAAAGCAATTGCACAGATAAGTTTTCTTTACCTGCTATTACTTTTCGAAGCAAAACAAAATAAAAAAACAATCTGAACAAAATAAAACTTCTTCTCTTGAAGTTGGAAAAAAGTAATTACTCATATCTTTGGTGGGCAGAAACCTGCTTTAAAAGCTCAGTTTCTTTCAGAATGTAGTCGTAAAAATCCTCACACGTCAAATGTTTTAAATTAAATTCTTCAACCTACATTTCAGCTACAGTGTCAACATGCAATCTGTTATCAGAAACTTGATTCCATTCAGTAACATCTTTTAAAGTCATTCATGTGAAATGTTTTGTATCTTTGTATAGGTAAGTTTTCAGCCCAGAATCGTATATATTCTACTGCAATAATGTAAATGTTTTTACTATAATGCTAAAAGCCTAACAAAAGCCGGACAAGCCGGACACCGTTTATTTTGGCCGGACACGCAATCAAAAAGCCTAACTATGTCCGGCTTTATCCGGACGCCTGGCAACCCTAGGTGGAACTTTAGCTAAAACTCTTGAGAAAATATATCAATTTTAGTAGAACCAACCCAAGTAATTTACTTTAGCTCATATATAGCTTTGTACAAGCTAACACCAAATATTAAGAAAGCAGAAAATTGACGTTATTAAAATTGAGAATATTAAAAAAAAATTCTCTTCAGTTATACATTCCGATCTCTGATTATCATAATACGAATAAATAGGTAGTAGATTGTTTGTGAAAATTAGTGAAAATACAGTGACATAACACAAATATCCATATTCATATGAAGCAACGATGTCTAAACTATTGTAACCGTTTGGGGGCCACATTGCAAAAAACAAAAGTTGCTTGGCCACACAGACAGACAATATTTTTTCAAAAAATTGACATAAGAATTAACTCTTCATATTTTTATCGAAATTAATTAGGTAGGTAACTTCTTTTTCTTATAATTTTTTTAAATTTTAATTAGATATTTATAGGTAAATATATACCTATTTATTTTAAATTTATAAAAAATTCGTTTAATTTAGTTTGCATTTCATGAAGATAAAAAAAATTCAAATTTATGAAATGGATGAATTTCCTTTTGTTGAATAATCAAATCGATATCGGGTTCAATAGACAAAGTTGCAATTTATAATACATTTTCAAGATGTTCGGATCGGTTTGGCGAACTTTCGCGAGTGTTCGATGGCCCCTTTTTCTGTGAAGAGCCCCCTTCGCCAAAAGGATTAGGAACTCAGAATGCAACGCAATAATGCATACCAATACTGTAATTCTTGAAAGAATTCACCGTCGAGTGGATATCCACATACTTCGAAATGTAAATTTTCATGCGATACTAAGATGTTTTTATTTAAATTTTTATTTCAAAATAAATGTAAACGAATCGATTATGTATAAAATACATTGCAAATATTTATTTTTTAATAAAAGTGTGTAAATTTGAATATTTTCATAATTTGCGTTTGGGCTGCATTTTAAGGCCCGTGGGCCGCACTTTATACAAGCATATGTATAGGGTATCTTACTGAAGTATACGAATACCTGACTTTATCATAGCTATCATCAAATTTTACTGTATACTTTCTTAAATCATTCTTCAATGATAAAACAACAAAAATAGGCATAAGAATACTGCTGAAGCACATTCCTAACAACGCCTTTGTATTAATCAAGGCGGCCACAGTTTTAGGCCTATCTTTCATTCTCCATGTATCTGAAGTGCAACGTAAAATAAACCAAAAAAATTAATTTATTAAATGATTACATATCAGCAAAACCAAGTATTTCACTCAAAAAATTCTCGAAGACTGACCAAAAAATTAAATATCTAATTCTATCAATGTTATTCGATAAAATGTTGGATATAAACGAATGTTTATTAGATCTAATTCATGCAGTGATGTCAGTAACCTTCTAGTAAAGGACCCCGCACATTTAGTTAGAAAAAATAACGACAGTTAAATTCGCTAATTTTTGGATATATTATAGATACTGGCTACCTACACAACATATCAATTTTAAATTTTGTTCCCACGACTGGTTTAGGATATAGAGTGGTCCAAATATATATGTCCAAAAAAATCATATTCATAATTTCAGAAAATGATGTTAACATACAAATTTTTACTGGAATATGATAACTTCACTGAAAAACAGTTCTTTGAAGGAAGCCATCCAAATACTTTGAAAATGAGCCCGACATATACAGGCTGTTTACTCGATGAGTTTGTGTATGCGGCTTCATCTTCGACAGTTTTATGCCAAAAAACTCTATTTCTAGCCTCATTGATAACAAACGATATCTCAGCTTCCTAACATTTATAGTTAAGAAAAAAAAAGGGTTCCAAAAGTTAAAATCACAGAATTTTTTTTCTTTATTACTTGAAAACTTTTTATTTGTGAGGTACTGGAGAGTAAGTAAGTCGAATAATCTATAAGAAGTACATATCATGTTGAAACTGACGTTTTTATACCGTATGTTCATTTTTACAGGTATACCTCGTAGATAAAAATTTATTAATTATTTTTCATCTTGAGGTGATCAAGATATTAACTTAGAAATTGATGAAGCTCATTTCGATATTAACCTTGTTAGGTTGAGACTATTTTCGAGATATAAAAATGTTACAAAGTATCAGCTATGGACTTCAAATTAATGAAGACCGAGAGTCGGTGTCGGCTACTACTGTACCTGTAAATCTGTACCTGTAACTGTACCTGTAAATCTGTACCTGTAAATCTACTGTACCTGTACCTGTAAATCAGGTCCAAGAACACTCGGAACATGTGCTCATGTGGCAACGGTGTTTGTGGTACCTTTGTTTATTCTGGTATGCACGTGAAATATCCTTTTACTAAAATTATAGATCGGTAAACACAACGCGATTTCAATTG
This sequence comes from Cynegetis impunctata, assembly GCA_030704885.1. Lineage (NCBI taxonomy): Eukaryota > Metazoa > Arthropoda > Insecta > Coleoptera > Coccinellidae > Cynegetis > Cynegetis impunctata. Next base: position 263,759 of record JARQZK010001485.1, on the reverse strand, counting down.
ATATTCAAATGTGAAAATAATTATTCATTCAGGATACTAGACTTTTGGTCAAAGAACGTATTTCACTGTACCTGTATCTTTGAAAAGTGAGTCTATGGATCTGGAAGAAGCGATTCCAAACCACTCTGAACAATACAAACTGAATATATCTATTCTTACTTGTCTCGTTGAAATCCAATCAGTCCCATCAGAATCATTAGATACACTCTCATTTTCCGACATGAGGAAACGAATATACGGTATATGAACTTTAGTTTTAACATGAATGTGGCCTGTTTTTTAACTATTCGATTTGGCAATGAACTCATTTATTTTGCCAGTACCTCACAAATAATCCTGTACAAAATATAAAGAAGAAAAATTCGGTGATGTCAAATTAGACCATCCTTCTTTCTAAATTGTACATGGTAGACAATTGTACTTTCCGTCTACTATTTGGAGTATCCTTTGTTATTATTAAGTAAGAAATAAAGCCTTTTGAAACATAATTGTCGAAGTTGAGACCGTGTACACAAACCCATCGAGTAAACAGCCTGTATACGTCGGACTCAATTTTGAGTTATATGAGGGACTATCGTCAAGCTATAGCTTTCCACTGAGGTTATGGCATTTCACAGAAAGTCTGTATGTTAACAGCATTTTCTAAAATTGTAAAGATGGTTTATCGAGACATTGACATTTGGACCACTCTATATCCCAAACCAGTCGTGAGAACAGAATTTAAAATTGATATGTTTCATAGCTGGCCTGTATCTATAATATATCCAAAAATTAGCGAATTTAGCTGTCGTCATTTTTTCTAACTAAATGTGCGGGGTCCTTTTCATGTGACGTTTCCAAATCGAGATCAATTTCAAATTATGTATCTCATTCGCTGACGAATTGTCTCTCGTCTCATTCAGAAATAGGAACACAAAAGCCCATTTTCGAACTCGCTTCTTGCGTCACCGTTGCCTCGTTGACCTCATCAGTTTCTTTTGAAAGATATGTAAATACGAGTAAGATGTCAGGAAAAAGGAGTCTGGCAGACAGTCAGGGTCAGAACTTCCGAAAGCAATTCCGGGTTACTAGATTGTAGATAGACGCATGAAAGTTAAACACTGTTTCATGGAGTCATTGAAAATGTATTAAAAATAAACAGCGGTGGCTGTGCTTCTGTCTCTGGGGATGAAGGCTAACTGTGCATTCCGGATTTGTTCAGAGGCCAAATTTTGGTAGAAATCCCACTGTTGGCGTTATTTTCTTTTTTTCTGCAGCTACAATATTCGGAAAAACGACAATGAAATATACGATAGACGAAGCTATTATTCAGAATTTAATTTATCCTTTCTCTCCTTGACTGTTGAATACAACAACTGAAGCTAGATCGTCAAGGTTTCAAAACAATATGTATACACCTATATATATATATATATATATATATATATATATATATATATATATATATATATTATAGATATATATATCTATATATAAATATATTTATATATATCTATATATGTATGTAAATTTATATAAATATGTATATGAATATAGATATATATATATATATATATATATATATATATATATATATATATATATATATATATATATATATATATTTATATAATAGGTATATATATATTCCAAGAGATATCAATTATTGGTATTACAGGTTTATTTCATAGCATTACCTACATATCAAAATTAAAAATCACCAGTACGTTTCAATGGAGTTTCCATCTTCATCAGCAGAATGTTTGTCGGTAGTTGTCACCTCATTGACTTGAGTCAATGAGGTGACAACTATGGTTCGCGACCCCAAATGATGGGGTCGCGAGAGATTTTAATGTAAATAAACGATTTTATAACACCTACACCTAGTCTTTCCAGGGAGAGTTTGCGTGCACGTCATCATTTATATTATTCCTTACCAGAAGTGTCACTCTATCTATTCTATTTTACGATGAAAGCGCTACTATACCTAACCTGTTGCAAAATACTCGATCAAAGATCTGACCAAGCATTTTGATTGGTTGTTTAAACTGGAATCCATATTCATCGATCGATAAATCGAACTTTTACTTACAAAATCTTCGAACGTGAAATGCCGATTGCCGGCGCGTTGGTCGAGAGGGTCCAACAACATTGCAAATTTTGAAATAAAATGACAACTTAACAAACATTCTCCTTATTTTCATTACTCGGAATGTTAATTTTTATTGAGAGATACATACGATTCATCTTTCTTTTATATTTATTTGGGGACGACAGGAAACCCGCAAGCATAAATGGGGTCGTGAATGAAAAAAGTTTAAGAAGCCCTGGTTTAGAATTTTAAAATATATACAAAGTGGCATAAGCGATAGACTAGCAGTTCTACAAAAATAAATTCTACAGAAACTACACATCAGATTTTCATAACTTTTCTACATGATAACCTTCCTCATAAAAAAATACCTAGATTTGTCAACTCTAGGGGGTATGATCGGTCATACCCTATTGAAGTTTAACGATCTCATACATAAAATCTTTTAAATATAAGATATATCTACATAATATATATATTATAATTCTAAGCCTAGGAATATTATAATATGACTGATTTTACAATAAGACTGCGACATATTATATATATATATATATATATATATATATATATATATATATATATATATATATATATATGTCTCAGTCTTATTGTAAAATCAGTCATATTATAATACGCCTAGGCTTTTTCAATACGACTAGGCATATCGCAATACCATCGAAATAATCCAAGATCTCACAATTTGACTGACAATTTAAGGCGTATTGTAATACGCCTGCTGATCCTTAGGCTTATTGTCAAAATTCAAAAGCGCGCGAATACTCTGGATTCTGAGTGATTATACTCGTCGTATTGTAATAAGACTGATGGTTTGTCAGACTAATCGTGTGTTACTGCGTTGTTGTTGCGGTTGTGACTTACTGTTCAGTTTTTGGTGCGAATTATTGCATTGAAAATGGACTCGCAAGATCTCTGAAGATGTATGTAGAGGATGTGGACAACATTATGAAGATACTTCTAATTTCACAAGTGAATCAGAACCAGGGCCGGCCTAAGGCGAAAATTGCAAGTGTGCTAGACTCAAATTTTATGCCCCTGACCCCCCCCCGGAAAAATTTCATACCCCCCTGGGGGGTATGAAATTTTTTGAAATTTAAGTTCCAAAAACACAGCTTTTGTGCACTTTTGCGCCTTGTAGAACATTAAATTTATGTATGACAATTTGATTCATTATTGTTTGACTTGATATGTTCAGTACTCTTCCTTGTACTATAACCATTATTATGTCAAATAAACTAATGAAAGCTTAACTCTTCATTGTTCTTGTGAACATAAGAGAGTTGTTCTTTACAGTTTACTGAGAATAATTATTTTCCCCGCAGTAAGTTTGTGGATTTTTTCATATTGAATTATACCAACTGATAATGTGCAATTTTCAGCTAACCGAAAACTTTTTTTTGAAGTCCAATGCTATTCCAACGAAAAATCTTCCACTTTTATCGGAATCTGCACCTGGCCCATCATCCAGAGATTCTAGATAATTGTATTTTCTTTCATGTAACAACCAGAGATACTATTAAAATAATAATAATAAATAATGTTTATTTTCACAACCAAAATAACAGTTTATCATAACATCAAGAATATGAAATAAAACTTGACTCTATAGCTAGATAAAAACTAAAATATTCAATTATATAACCAGGATAAACAGAGATTCTATAAAAAAAACAGACTCTTAAAAGTCCACCGTACTTTTAGGAAAGCTGTTATACGTTAGAAAAATTCAAAAAATATAATAATTCATTACGTTCAAATCATTTAGGTAGAGTATTCATGTCAATTTTTATTTTATTTCATGTTGTTTCTTTCAGTTTTGCTGGTAACTTTTGTCCATTATACTCAAAACCTCTTCAGTAGGTAATGAAAGTAGACATGTCAGAGATGTTTTCTTGAAACTTTTGAAAGTTTTTTTACTTTTTAAATAAATAGGTGTTCTATCATACTGCCTTTTCATGATGTATACATAGTTCCTGTAACCAATTAGTTTATTCGTCCTCTCCTTTATTTTATTATTGATTTTCATGTTCAATGATAAAAACTCAGTGCAAATTTCAACTTGATGTAGGTAGGTTATCTACTGTTGAACAGAGATAATATTGTCCTCAATCGAAACACAATGAACCACTAGAAAACACGAAGTCCAAAAAAAACACAAATTACGAAGCTAAACGTTTGAAAACTCAAAACGAAATGAACGTAAATACCATTACAAACAATGTAAACAATCCGATAATGGCCCATGCTCTAGTACCGATATTAGCCGTTCCGGCGCTACGATCTTAATTTCCGACGTTAATTGCCTAGAAAAACAAAGCCGGGGGAGGGGGAGGGAGGCAGGAAAATGAGTCACAACACTTTCCGCGTCCCGCCACGAGATGACTGTTCTACTGACCTTGGACCTTGGTCAAGGGCATCAGACTTACTGCATTTCAGAACTCATTGGGGTAGCCGGATAGATCTTCGGTTTTACATTGAATTTTAACCATAATAGTTTTAAGACAAAATTCCTTCTATAGTTGGCGGCAAATCATTGGAAGCTTGGGATTTTTAGCTGTGTGAATTAATTTTTCAATCCACAAACTGGCAACGACGCTGGGCGAGGAGTGTAGAGGGGAGTATACAGCTGTTTAGTGTCCAAGCTTCTAATGATATGCCGGCGAGTATAGTTTAAATATTTCTGCCCAATATTCAAGTCAGTTTCTAAAAATTTTCCAAATTTATTACTTTTTTTTTAAAAATTGGTCAATTTAATGCCCCTCCAAAAGGCTTGAGTGTGCGGCTGCATACTTCGCACACCCCTTAGGCCGGCCATGATCAGAACGGACGTGCAATCTATGCAAAAATGAAGAAGTAGTCAAGAACCAAAGAGAAAAATGTGTAGTGGCCCTAAAAAAAGCTGCAGAAAAAATGCTAAACATAAGTAATAAGAAATTGAAACCTCTTGAGATAGGCCAAAAAGTAGCAATCGAAGTTCCTAAAGTAGTACTCGATCCCAAAAATATCTTATAGGAACCATCGTAAAAGTTTCCAATGGTGTTTACCAAACTGACACCATCCATGGACTTTTAAACCGATGATTTTCGAGGGATGAAATGACTGATTGCAGAGATAATGAAGTAATCAATATTCCAGAGAATAAAGTTATTTCCTTGAGAGAAGCTCTGAGATTATTTTCAAAGTTCGAAGGCCAGGGGTTCAAAAAGTGCTCTTGCAAACCAAGCAAGTCACAGTGTCATAATAATAAATGTTTATGTTTCAAATCCCATATGGAATGCACAAGCAAATGCCATAAAAAGTGGACCACTTATAAATAAGTAATCCAAATCCATTTGTTTTTTATCCTATAAGCGATATCCATAATTTGCCTGGCACATTACCAGTCGTATTATAATACGACGTATTTTAAACAGTCATATCCTAAATACAATCGCGTACAGATTCTTTTGAACAATAAGCCTAATAACCAACAGGCGTATTATAATACGCCCTAAATTATCAGTCAAATTATAAGATCCTCGATTATTTCAGTCATATTGCAATATGCCTAGTCGTATTGAAAAAGCCTAGGCGTATTATAATATGACTGATTTTACAATAAGACTGCGACATATATATATATATATATATATATATATATATATATATATATATATTTATATAAAATTGAGGAATGCAGCAATGTCCAGAAAGAAAACTCTGCTAGATCTGTCCAAGCTTTCGAAATCAATTTTATTCCATCAGCTGGGAAACTACAAAGGAAACTACACATGAACTACAACACAAATAAAGTTATAAAAGTACTTAGAGGTTGGTTGACAAGATGTTAAAGTTAACATGTGGAATTCACAGTATAATGCATAGCAATGAAAATCAATTACAGTAAGAAACAACAAACCATGAGAAAATCTGCCACAAAATAATAAAATCGAACAATTACAATATCTAGGTACTAAATTTGATGCTCTTATATAGAACTCAATCTGGTCAAAACGTGGAAAAGTTGGGTAGAGTAATCAGCTCAACAATTTTACGTGACATATGTCAAGTCATTCACGGCATGGATGCCAACTTATAGTTGATACCAAACGCTTTGTGAAACACACATAGTGTAGTGTGAAAAATGTGAAAACACTAAAAGTTTTAAAATTATTAAATTAAATCAAAAGCCTGAAAACTTAAATGGTTGCAAACCCAAACAAAAAAGAAAACAAAAAAAAACATAAGTAATTTGGAAAAAAAACCACGAATAAAACAACAAGAAACAACCAGATAATCCTGTTAATCACGATGTTGTGTCAACCTTACTCGTCAAACGGTTTGTCATCTAGTGACAGCAAATAGGAATAAATCTCACTCAAACGGTTAATGTCTGTTTTTTTTTATTAATACAATTTAAATTTTGGTAAATAAAGGCCATTTCTAGAAATGTTCTCTTTGACTTATGCGACTCACTTGCTAATTTATATATATATATATATATATATATATATATATATATATATATATATATACATATACATATATATATATATATATATATATATATATATATATATATATATATATATATATTATATACATATATATATATATATATATATATATATATATTATATAATATATATATATATATATATATATATATATATATATATATATATATATATATATATATATATATATACATATATACATATATATATATATATACATATACATATATATATATATATATTTGTATATATATACATCAAGAAGGTACCACTTATAGGTATAATATGAAACAAAATTAAATCCATGTAATAAAACCGGCAACGTCGTCCACCAAGCATCCAGCGGGCTCATGCATCTTTGATGCAGGCTTCACAATGACTCTGTATGCACAATTTGCCATGTTGACATAGTTTTAACAGAACGCGGACTCGATGTTTGAGTACCGAGCCCGTCATTAGCGTTGGCAAATTTGAACGCGAATTTATAATGGCCTTCTCCATACGCTGTCGCAGATTCACTTCGGAACGTATGACGTTGCATCCGATTGGTTCTCCCACCCTCGACCTTAAACAACGCAATATGGTAATTTGCTGTATCTAATGCAAATATTAGGAATCGGATATTGGTGTCATAGTTTCCATCTCACCTGAATTAGATCCCGCAGTATAAGGGTGATTTGTTTATTTCGATACAATTACGATATATCGACGTAGCGCTGATTGATCGGATCTGTTGAATAATGAATGGACGATTCGGAGTTGATTATTCGGAAGTTGATTCTGTCGATCTAAACTGTATCTAATTCTGAAAGTATTCAGTTTAAGCAGTCAATATTAAATGATACCGTACCTATAGATCATAAGGCCATGGAAATAATAAACTATACAGTCATTCATTTATACAATATAAAGTTATTTATATTGTAGAATAATTTATTACTGATTTCTTGAGTCACTTCTACTGAAAAAGTTTTCATAATTAATGTGCATCAAAGAACATCGCTTAGTAGCAATCCCTAATAAAAATTACAATATACTCTATTTTATTCGAAAATAAAATAAAGTTGGGTGCTGATAGCGAAACAGGTCGAATTGTACGATGGAAATAGTCTCCGCGAAGTGCAGCGCGGTTGAGGAAAAGAGTTGAAACCCACAATGCAGCAGCGTATTTCTACATCAACTCAATTCACGTATCAAATTTCAGTGTTTTAACTCAATCTGCAGAAGCTTTGTACTGCGTGCTCCAACATTTTTAATAACTTCGAAAAGCAAGATATATCTACGTAATTTGAAAAATTTATCCAAATTTTGATTGTTTCGTTCTGCCTCGAAAGCAACCCCAGATACCAAGTTTCTGCTTGTTTGGAGCAGTTGACATCTCCAGTGACTGTTGACTTTGTATATGCTGCAATTGGCGTTCGAAATTAAGATCGTAGCGCCGGAACGGCTAATATCGGTACTAGAGCATGGGATATTAGCTATTTGTTTACATTGATTGGTAATGGTTTTTACGCTCATTTCATTTTGAGTTTTCGAACGTTTAGCTTCGTAATTTGTGTTTTTTTGGATTTCGTATTTTCCAGTAGTTTATTGTGTTTCGATTGAGGACAATATTATCTCTGTTCAACAGTAGATAACCTACCTACATCAAGTTGAAATTTACACTGAGTTTTTATCGTTGAACATGAAAATCAATAATAAAATAAAGTAGAGGACGAATAAATTAATTGGTTGAAGAAACTATGTATACCTCATGAAAAGGCTGTATGATAAAACACCTATTTATTTAAAAAATAAAAAAACTTTCAGAAGTTTCAAGAAAACATCTCTTACATGTCTACTTTCATTACGAACTGACAAATTTTTGAGTATAACGGACAAAACTAAGTACTTACCAACAAAACTGAAAGAAACAACATGAAATAAAAGAAGAATTAATATGAATACCTACTCTGCTTGAATAGTTTGAACGTAATAAGTTATTATATTTTTTGAATTTTCCTGACGTATAACATCTATCCTAAAAGTACGGTGGACTTCTGAGAGTCTGGTTTTTTTGATAGAATCTCTGTTTCCTGATTATATAATTGAATATTTTAGTTTTTACCTAGCTATAGAGTCAAGATTTATTTCAGATTCTTGATGTTATGATAAACTGTTATTTTGGTTACTGTGCAAATAAACATCATTTGTTATTATTATTTTAATAGTATCTATGGTTGTTACATGAAAGAAAATACAATTATCTAGAATCTCTGGATGATGGCCCAGGTTCAGATTCCGATAAAAGTGGAACATTTTTCGTTGGAATAGCATTGGACTTCAAAAACAACGTTTTCGGTTAGCTGAAGTTAGTTGGTATAATTCTGTATGGAAAAATCCACAAACTTACTGCAGGGAAAATAATTATTGTCAGTAAACTGTAAAGAACAACTCTCTTATGTTCGGACATTTTTTTTCAATCTTCAAGTTATGAATCCACACCTTTCTTCTGTCCATCATTTCCTTGTTTCCCAACTTTGTTTGGAATGCAACTTTGAATTGTCCAGCTTTCGGAAAGGTATGTAAGCTATATTCGGGTGTTTTTGCCCAAGATGAACAATAGAATACACAACAATAGTGATTCGTCTCTTCTGAACGTTTGTAAACGATCCAAAACACAATTAAAACTCAACAACTTCTCATATAAAATACACGTAAACAGATGTAAACAAAGCAATCTATCTCCCATGCTCTAGTAATATTCGACACCGGTAGGGGGCGTATCGCTTATTATGTTTTCCCAATAGTTTATTATTTTCATGGGAAATATAACTAAAAATCTAAAATTCACTTTATAGATACTTGAAAATCATTAAAATTCTATGAGCTGTATAAATACTTGTTATTTTGCTGAATATTGAATATAATTGAAAACGAATATTTCTGCCTGTACCTTATGTCCTCATTTGTTTAGTTAATTAACTCTTTCCAACACAAAAAATATAGATCCCTCCGGAGCCTAGTTTCCAATTCCGAAAAAAGCATTTTTCAGTTTTCGGCCATTTTGACCATGAAGGAGTAACACTTCAACCTACTGAATTACTGAAATTCTTTTTATAATTAACCGAAAGAGGGCGATTTTAAGGAGGGTGGGTGATTTTGAACACTCCTCATGAACTTGATTTTTACAGGCTCAGAAGCAAGTAGGTACTATAGTTTGGCTATTTCGAACATTCCCTCCTTCTCCCCTTCCCTAACCCCCAACAGCCACACCTTTCTGAAATTCAAATTTAGTTAACATTTACTTCCCTGAACCATATAAAATTGATTTATGATGATACGAGGGCTATTTCATAAGGTTAAACAAGATAAATTGCTAAACATTTGCAAATTTGAAAAAAATAATTCCGTATAACACCGTATGTGTGTTGGATATATATTAAAATATAGAAAATTTAATCTAGTTTAAAAAGGGTGAGGTCAAAGTATTACTTCTTCAAGGTCAAAATGACCGAAAATTGAAAAAAGGGCTGAAAAATTGAAGTTTTTGTTATGGAAAGCTAGGTTCCGGAGGTCAAACACTTGACCAAAGTACCCCCATGTTATCTTGTGTGGAAAAATTGCTATTCCCTGATTCCATGTACCTACCTACGTGAGATCGATTTTGGATTAAAATATTACTGTACCTGCTTTACTCAATTCGTGTTAAAATTACTGAGATTACTTAGTTCCACTACCAGTAACTCATTAAAATGCGATGTCAGTTTACGTATTACACATGTCCAATTTCCTACATGAGCTTAGGTGACAAGTGGCAGTATAATGACAAAGACGAGTGCAACAATCGTGAAATTCAAGCTCGTGTAGTCAGTTCGGCGTAACTAAAAGATGTCTGCCTCGGTCCAAAGAACAAATAGAATTTTACGAATGAAGAATCTATCTAATTCTCACTAGTTTTTTGTAACTGTGCATTTGGATTTCACTGATTTAGATCATTGGATTGATTTATTACAGATTCTTTTGAATGGGAAGTCCTTTTTACGATTGATTTTTATGAAAATATTAATGAACGAGTAAGTTTAACGAATTGAGATCGTTCCTGGTATTTTGTGTATCTTTTACACTATAATTGGAAATCATCAAATAACGTCTCAAGACAGATGGCTGTATGAGTTCCAACATCAAGAGTTATGGTCTAATCTGGTAGATTTCTGAGCACTGAGTGACATATATAGAAAACAGACCATTGCAACAAAAATGTATGACCACTTTCCAGCAATTCATCGTTCAAAGCGCTGTGTGGTCAACAAACATCTATATAGATGTTATGGGCACAAGTATAGGTAACAAGGAAATATTTGACGATTGTGGAACACTGATGATATCAAATAGCATCGAAAGAGCTATCAGTTGTTCTCGAGTTGTATTAATCTGCCTCATTTGCATTATTCACCATTATTTTGTAAATAAATGCAGATTTCACAGTATATGGATTCTTATGTCAACTCCCTCAGAAAATTTTTAATGATTTTCACTATTTAGTATTCAAATTTCCCGGTGTACTTATATATCAGTTATCAAATAATATGAGCTAGAATATTTGCACGCAGATATTGTTTTTTTTAATACTTCTTAAATGTCCTTAACTATTGTATTGTGATTTTTATCAATAGATCAACTTCTATACTTATATATATATATACATATATGATATATATATATACTATATATATATATGAAGTATATAAAATATATATATATATATATATATATATATATATATATATACATATATATATATATATATATAATATATTATATATATTTATATATATATAATATATATATATATACATATAATATATATTATATATATATATATATATTATATATATATATATATATATATATATATATATATATATATATATATATGATATAGAATACATATTATATATATAGTATATATATATATATATATATATATATATATATATATATATATATATATATAAAGCTTAACTAATCATTGTTATGTGTGTAAACATGGTTATCAGAATATATTTTACATTGAACATGCACCTACTGAAAATATTGTTGTTGTTCTACTAAATTTTGAATTACCTTTGCTCTACTAAAAAGATCGTTGTTTTAAATAATTTTCATTTATTCTAAACTAATATATTGTAATAGCATAGTAATTCGTTGTTCCCATATGTATTTTTATGTTAATATTATTATGAGAAAATATGTTACATTGAACATGCCCTAATCAGAATATTGTTTTTGTTCTACTGAGTTTTACGTAATAGATAAGTCCTAATAATTAATTTTTTTTAATTCACTTACTCTCAAATATTAGTAATTAATTTTATTGTGTGTGTTCTACAACACCACTCGTATTTTTCATTCTCTCATCAAAATACGAAAATGTGTATGTATACTCAACTTTTTCCATCCAAACATATGTTGATGTTTGGAATCAGAAATTTGATTCTAAGAAATATTTTTTTTCTCTTTAACTAATTATTTCCTTCTTTTCTGTTCAATGACATTCAAGAAATCATTTTTAGGTTATCTCTAAGGCTGCGAAGCTAATTACTTGGAAGTTATTTCTGTAGATGTAGACTGTAATTGAGAAAGCATTCAATAATAGTTGAAGCAGTTAATATTACCTAAATGATACCGTCTAGAACATATGGCCATAGAAAAAATTTGAATTAGCTTTATGTTCGAGTAGGCACCTGAAGTACGGATGACAGAATAGAAAAATAGATTTGGTATCTTCTTGTGGCGATGTCGATAGTATCATTAGTCACCATCATTTTTCATAAAGGGTATCGAATATTCTTCCACGACTGTTATTTATTATATTGTGTTAAAAAGGCGTTACTAATGGAAGGTGTCGAAATTAGAAATTTGATTTCATGTCGAAATTTTGTTAGTAGACAGGTAGATTTTATGATTTTATTCATGGTTCCATCAAATTTTCATCGAATGGAAATACCTAGCAGTATCGCGTAGGTAATTTAGGTGATTTAATTTGAACATGTTTCGATGTAACATTACGTTTATAATAGAGAAACTCTTAGATTCCATCAATTAACAAAATTACCAATTTCAATATTCATCAGTAATACTTGAAGGATAGTTGCCTCCATCAAATGTTATGAAAAAGTCACGAATTTCATGACAAAAAATGAACAAGTTTTAACCTAATCCTACCTACCCTGACCTAACCTAACCAGTAACTGTCATAAAATTGAAGAAAAAGAAATATCTTGGAAATGCAATAACTGTATCAAATATATATATATATATATATATGTGTACATATATATATATATATATATATATATATATATATATATATATATATATATATATATATATATATATATATATATATATATATATATATATATATATATATTATCAAGAAACACTCTATTATCTCTGCCAAGATTTCGCAATACCTATATTTATAACTTCTCTAAGTTTTCGACCTTGGGGTTATTACAAAAGCATCATAAAACTGCTACATTTCTCAATAATATATCTCATAGGGAACTCTTACCAATATAAAGTAAATAATTTCAAAAATCACAAATTTCACAAACGTAATTGTACTTATATATACCTATATATATATATATATATATATATATATATATATATATATATATATATATATAGGTAGGTATATATAAATACAACATTTGTGAAATTTGTGTGATGTTTTAAGAAAAAAAAAAAAAAAATTTATTGCCCCAAACAGGTACAAGACCCCACTTACAGGACAGCGTTTCATAATGTATACATGCTAACTGTGAACAAGAACTAAAATCTATAGAACTAAAAGAACCAAATACAATGTTTTAATATTTTAACGAGTCATTCAAATAGAATCATAGAAAAAAAAACAACAAATGTAAAGAAACGCGCAATAACATATTCAAGAATGAAATACATGTACGACAACAGAGAGCGAGTACCTTTATTTCACATAAGCTTCATTAACTCTCTGAGAGTTCTATGAATAATATTTTTTATATCTCTTTTTAAATACTCCAATGGATGTTGAAATAGATCAATTTTTCGCATATCTGATTTGAACTTTTTGCACATCGAATAAATTGGAGATTTCGATAGTATAATTCGTTCTTGAGTAGGTAAAATAGACAACAAAGTGAACCTCTAGCTGTTCAAACGAGAGGTATATTAAAAGCTAAGCTGAGACAATAACTCTGGACAATCAGTCAAATAGTTTGTGAGCTTATAGACAATATGCAAGAGTGGTAAATCTACAGTCCTCCAAAGATAACAGGGAAAATCTTTTAATAATAAATTATTATTTAAACTTGTTCGGATAAATTCCATCAATTCTATACGCAATATATTTCAAGAATCTTCGTTGAATTGATTCGAGCAGATGAATGTGCTTAAGGTAAATAGCACAAATCAGCGATCCATATTCTAAGCGTGTTCTCACATATGGATTGAAGAGAGCAATAAGACTATCTACGTTTTTGAAGTCCTTGCAGTTTCTAAAAATCAACCCAAGCATTCCTTTGCCTGCCGATGCAGTTTTAATAATGTGCGTTGAGAAACTCAATTTGGAGTCAAAATGAATACCAAGATCTTTTGTTACATCACAACCGATCCAAAAAAATTTGATTTATTGAGTAAATGTATTCCACTCGGTTTGAATTTTAGAGTATAGGTAGAATAGTGACATTTTTGAATATTTTAAGGGTAATTTTTATTTGTTTCAACACCAAAATGCTAGACGGTCAATATCACTTTGGAGCAACTCACAGTCACTCTGAGACTCAATGACCCTAAATATTTTCAAATCATCCGCAAACAAAAGAATGCCACTTGCCATAGTATCACCTATATCATTCACAAATAATGAAAACAGAAGTGGGGCCAAAATTGCTCCCCTGAGGTGCCCCGCTGGTCAGAAATGAAACATTCCGATCTATGACCACGGTACTCAACATATTGTGACCGGATTACTGAGGTATGATTGAAAGAAGTTTAGCAGTTTTGTTATCAAAAGCCAAGATTATTCAATTAGATATTAGTATTTTATGGTCCAACTTGTCGAAGGCCTTCGAAAATCTGTATATATAGTATCGACTTGAGATTGATTATCAATAGCATTACTGATAGTTTGTGTGAAGCACATCAAAGTTGGTGATAGTTTGACTCTTGGATATGAAGCCGTGCTGCTCAAGGGATATTTTGCTTTTTACATTGAGAAATATTCTATTATATATTGAAATTTCAAAAGCCTTCGCAAAGTTGGATAATAATGTTATGGGACGATAGTTTCTTATTTTGATTGATAGCTCCTGATTTAAATATTGGGCATATTTTGATGTTTTCCAAACATTGGGAAATGTACATGTGCTTAATGCTCTGTATATATTGTTTGGAGGGGTTTTGCAAACACATAAGCGCAATCTTTTACAAAAAAGCTAGGGATATTATCATAACCACAAGTATGCTTCGACTTAAGTTTTTTCAGAGCAGTCTGGACCTCATCTTCAACTTAATTTCTCAAAGTGATATAGTTGGTGTACTCGAGGGTAGCGTATCATCCATGGTGTCACTATCAATTGGGGTAGTATAAACACTGCTAAAGTATTCTGCAAATGCATTCAGAAATACCTGAGGGGTTCCTATACTCTACGTCATCCACACAAAGTATTCCAGGAATCCTAGAAGTCCCCTTTTTTACCTCGAATGAATGACCAGAATTCTGACGGATTAGATCTGATAGACCTCTCGGACTTGTCTATATATTGCCCATAGGATTTTTTTTATATTAGTTTTTGATAGATTTCCTCAGTGCGACAAATTGCTCCCTTAATTCACTAGAGTTAGATGTTTTCAGTTTTTTGAATACTCCATCCTTTACTTTAATTTCCGCTATAATCTCTCTACTAAACCAAGGTGGGTACTTTCTAACAAAATTGGGAGTGTTGGGTACGTACAGGTCAAGTCTAGAGTAAATCATTTTGTAAAATTCAGACACAGCCTCATTGACATCAGAAAAATATTTCCAGGAAGTCCCAATTTATATTGAGGAGTGGGAGTATAGGAGGGGAAAATTAGCTTTTTTTAAAGTTATAACCGACCGATTCAACATTATATTGTAGTATTGACGTTTTGAAATTCCAAGGATATTCGAAGAGAGGGATGATGACTGTCCTCAGAAATCAAATGGCAGCTGTCATGGTTATATGACATTTCATATTGGAAAACACTAAGTCTAACAAACGCATAGATGTATTAACTACAGAATTAAATTGTTTAAGTTCGTAGAAGCTCATTAATTGTTGCAAGTTAATCAAGTTAATATTATTTGACATGGCCCAAATCTGCTCGATTTACAAAGTTTGGCTGATTGAAATCACCTAGTATCAATATATTACTTTCATAGAGACACTCAAGCGTCTCTAGAGTTTTGCAGTTAGGTTTTGTAATTCTAAGTTACTTGTGTTAGGTGGGATGTAAGTTAAAAAGTATAAAAAAGATTATGTTTAAAGATTATCTTACAGCCAATTAAGTCAATACTAACGAAATTGTCCCGATATGATGAAAGATCGATTTCTGCAGCCATGCAGTCACTCCGCACTCCCAGAAGTACTCCTCCTCCACGCGTTACTGAGTTTGCC
>JARQZK010001485.1:237500-242500 GCA_030704885.1 Cynegetis impunctata | reverse complement strand
TTTACTTATTGGTTCATAATGAGTGGTTCTTCTACGTAATTTGTTGTTCCACTCCGCTATTCGACAAATTTTATCTTAAAATGAATAAACAGTTAGTCATTCTTCCGGAACTATCTTTAAGTTTGTACAAACAAAAACAAACTGGATGTTATCTTTGAATACGAGAATATTTTTATATAGCATTCAGTTATTCACAGAATTTCAGTGGTGCTGAATTTATTCTGGTTAAATGGAACATTTCGAATATGTATTTATGTACAAACACATGAGTGTGA
This sequence comes from Cynegetis impunctata, assembly GCA_030704885.1. Lineage (NCBI taxonomy): Eukaryota > Metazoa > Arthropoda > Insecta > Coleoptera > Coccinellidae > Cynegetis > Cynegetis impunctata. The sequence goes on along the minus strand of JARQZK010001485.1, from coordinate 242,225 downwards.
TTGGAGAACTTTGAATTCTATTCAATTGTTACCGAATTTTCGACTGTCCTGTATTCACACGAAGTTTTAGACACTATATAGATATAAACATACACACAAATAGGTATATACCTACATAGATAAATACCAAAGTTTTTTTTTTCACTTTTTTTGTTAGCAATAGGTAATAGTAATTTAAAAGTGGAAGATGAAATTCATGAAAACTTCTTTTTCCGCAAACGTCAAAAATGACGACTTTTTGAACTTCAGTTAATTCTCAATGTTGAAGTTTCACAGACGTCCCTTTGTTTTTACTTTTTTGGCCGACCGTGAGCGTACAAAAAAGTACACTTTTTTTGTACTCTGTCGTCAGTATCAAGAACGTCGGGCGGCGTACATTTGGGTTTCGAATCCGACATACCTAATGTAATCTGTAAGAAAAATTTTATATATTTTAATACAACAAGTCCATTTCTTAATACTTGGGTACTTACCAAAAACGCATAGTCCTATAATGCGTAGATAAGTGACTTTAAATGTTTCTGACAATTATTTTGTGGAATTGTCAAATTTGTGTTGCCTTGACATCAACAAAACCAGTAAGCAAAGCAACCTAGTTTTACGTTTCTTCACATCTAAACCTTTTTAAAAATATCATCTTAATTCTATCGTTTGAACACCGTTTGCGGAAAAAGTCGCATGTTTTATTCGGAGAAAAGCACTTTTTGTGGCTCGACTAAAATTGTTGGTCTGACTGCGTTCAGCCGACAAACATTTAGTCTCGCCACAAAAAGTATCACTTTTACTCCTAATAAAACAATATACTATTAATTATATTCACGAAAACATTTTTGGGAGAAAATTCACATTAATAAACTTTTAAAAATGCAAAATCAATTTCAATATATAGGTAAGCAAAAAAAATTAAAATATTACGTTTCTTATTCTACAAAAACTGTTGAAAATTACTACATCCTCATACGAAGCAAAAATTCATTCTTTTATCATGGACTTTCGAACTGCAAAAATACCATCGTCGTTTCTTATTGAGTTATCAAATAACTATTATTTTCTATCAAAAATCCCAGAAGTATTCTAATAAAATGCCGATTCGTTTTGAGGGGACATGGCGAAGACATACTACTATTTTTGTTGATAAAATTTCTTGATATCTATGAAAATAACCAATAGGTATACCGAAGTTTGTCGTAAGGTTGGTACACCCTGTATATATATATATATATATATATATATATATATATATATATATATATATATATATATATTATATATATATATATATATATATATATAATATATATTATATAATATATATATATATATATATATATATATATATATCCAAGTTTCACTGCAACCACTCCTTTGATTCTATTCCTAAATACCTACAACGCAAATTTAATTAGAACAATTGCATGCCGTGATGATGATCCACACAATGTTTTCGTCATTCTGTACCGAAGACATTTTTCTAGCTCAGGTAATTGATTCCTTATTAGTGATAATGACTCTAATACCCCGTTTCAATTTACATGTTATGCGAATATGGTTAATGAATTTTCAGAGTTTTTAAACGCGAAATGATGGCCTGTATTAATTAATTATCGTTCTACCTTCAGCATACACCGGGAGAAATAACCGCAAGGTATAATTAGCAATCGTCCGAGTATTTAGTACATTGATTCACCGTTGTGAGTACGACGAGCAGCACTAGCACACGTTGGGAAGGGGATACGGTAGGATGTTCCCTCGAACGGCTCCTACTCCGATTGGCCAGTTTCAAAGATGGCAGGCGTTGCTGTCAATCAACACCGTGGTGGGGATAGCAGGAAGAATAGACGGGAGGAAGGTTTTGTAGATGATCATAATATTGAGAGACGCCAGCCAGCGCGGAAGGTGATTGTTCTGTTCTGTGTTGTGTGATAGTGTTAAGTGAAAACCATCAAGCTGTTCTCGCCGACGGAAGAGATGCTTACGATGGAAACGGACCTCAAAGGAGGTAGTCTTCACGCCACGATGCCACCGCATCACACTTTGCAATCTTACGGATCCCTGAGCGCCCTCGGCCAGCCACCAATGCACAATTTAGGCCAGCATCCGCATCAGTTGCATCATCATCAGCCACAACCGCAAATTCATCATCAACACCAAACGCAAAATCACCATCAGCCTCACCAGCAAAATGCGCAGCATCAGCAACCGCAGCATCAGACTTCGAATAACAATAATAACACAACAAAAGCTCAAAATATGGAGAGGGTGAAAAGGCCGATGAACGCGTTCATGGTGTGGTCGAGAGGACAGAGGAGAAAAATGGCTCAAGAAAACCCTAAAATGCACAATTCCGAGATTTCGAAAAGATTAGGTGCGGAATGGAAACTTCTTAGCGAAAGTGAGAAAAGGCCCTTCATTGATGAGGCCAAAAGGTTAAGGGCTGTGCATATGAAGGAGCATCCAGATTATAAATACAGACCAAGGCGTAAGACAAAGACGTTATTGAAAAAAGATAAGTATCCATTAGGGACTTCAAGTCTGTTACCATCTTCTGATCCTTCTCGAACTGCAGCTTCAGCCGCGGTCCAACAGGTTACGGCTAGGGAAATGTACCAGATGCCGAACGGGTACATGCCCAACGGTTACATGATGCACGACCCTAGTGCTTACCAACAACAATACAGTGCTGCAAATTATGCAAGGTATGACATGGGACAAATGCAACATAATTATATGAACGGCGGTTACGGACCTTACGGTACCGCGACGGTACCAAACAGTGCGGGTTCGCCTTACGGTATGCAACAGGCGGGTTCATCGCACAGTCCCTCAGGGTCGAGTATAAAATCGGAACCGGTGTCGCCGTCTTCAGGGATGCACACTCCCACTCCTGGAGTTATCAAAAGGGAGTATAGCGGACAACAACAAGGTGATTTAAGGCAAATGATCTCGATGTACCTGCCCACAGACGGTGCCCAACACATGCAGCAATACAGTGCGTCGCAAGAAACGTTGGGACCGGGACCGTTGGCCCCCCTGGCACATATGTGAGAACCATTATTTGCGGCCCATGAACTAGACGTGCCGCATCTGTGAAACTGTGTAAATATTTCCTTGTAAATTTTATTGTCAAATAATATTGTTTCATCGTCGATTTCGTTATAATCTTAGCAAAAAGAAGGAATGGTAGTCGCCTTCTAATGCCTCGATTCTGTCAACTGCAAATTGCACACGTAAGTGTTCTGTGGCTCTAGCTTCACTTTCATAGTACAAGTACAAACTTTCGCATTTGAAACTTCCTGTTAAGATTCTACATTTGGTTAGGATGACAAAGGGAATTTTCTTCGAATAAATGCTAAAACCACAACACGCGCATTGTTGGCAGAACCGAGACGTTTGCCATTCTCATCAGCACAAAACATATTCACCAAAGAAGAACTGAAATTATCCTTGTGTAAAATTTAGATAATTTTGAAAAATTGTTACGAATCTGGCGAGTAGAAAGAAGTACATTATTCAATATTTATGAAAACCTACGTACGAGTGACATTCAAAAATTTTATTGACACCAAATTTGCAGTGCTACTTTATTTCTTACTCCCGAACAAGTTAACTATTCCACCATTTATTTATCTTTTGTGCTAGATATCAGTATTGTCAATTCCCACGTTGTATATAATATTGCCATATTTTACCGCATATCTATTGTATAAATAATTAGATAGGTAGCTGCACATTTCGAAATTTCACATAGTATTCAACTCTGAAAATCTAGATATATTTGATTTGAAAATCCAAGGCTGAGTTCTTCTCTCTACTGAACTAGTTAGTATTTCTTTTATGTTTCATATATAATTGGTAAATGGGATAAAACTAATAACTCAATGCAAAAACAGTTCCTTTACAAAATTACTCCATCAAAACAAATTTATGAAACTGAATTCTGCATTAATCAACTGTCATTAATACTTTTCACAACGCTAGTTATATGCAAAAAAGACATATATATATATATGTATATATATATATATATATATATATATATATATATATATATATATATATATATATATATATATATATTTGATGAAGATTAATTTATAGGAACTATTTTTAGTAATATAATTTCAATGTGGTTATTTAGATGTCCTTATTTTTGCGAATTACGAACGCAACAGTGCTACATGTCGCTTATTTCACAATTTTGAATAATTCTGCTTATGTGTTCAATAAGGGCATTATTTTACACGACTAACTTGTTAGTTTTTCCAGTTCAATGTTACATTCAATAATACCATCGTGTATCATCTTTTTTTTTATAGAAATTTTGAATGAATGTATCAAAATGAACTTCTTAGCATGATTTCTCAGAAAATTATATGTATTCGACATATATTTTTCGTAAAGACGTGTTTCATTTTATTTCATTATTTTATCAATAATTCTATATCAGGAAATATGAGTTAGACTTGATTAATTATTTTTCAAAATTATTATTGATTATAACAAATTGAATGGCATTGAGTGTGAAACATTGAGAAAAATTTAACATAAAATACAAGTATCTAGAGAAACTAACAAAACTGGTAAAATAAGAAAGCAATCGAAATGTTTTACCAATTTTAATTTCTTCTTTCACGGATTATAATAATATTGTCAATTGTATTCTATTGTTTGGAATACAAAATATCATTATAATTTTCCAATGGTATTTTATTAACACACTAAGTA